>PVKB01005445.1:0-96859 GCA_004027205.1 Ctenodactylus gundi
CCCCCCCCCCCCCCCCCCCCCCCCCCCCCCCCCCCCCCCCCCCCCCCCGCAAGCTCCATCTGACTCACCAAAAATTTAATTAACACCTACTATGTGTGAGCACAATGGCAGACACTGTGGGGGTTCTGCCAGTATGTGCACTGTGTGAAGTGTCCGAGGAGACAGCCAGAAGGGACCTGGCCCTCAGCTCCCTGTGAAATCTCACCAGTCACCAGACCTGCATTTTACAAGTTCCCTTCCCCATGTCTCTGGTCAAACCTCAAATAATCAAACTTTCTCCATTTTACATTACATAATTTGTCATGTTCTTCCTTAAAGCCCTCCGTAGCTCCCTACTGGCCTTGGGAAAAACAGCTTTGCGAGGAGACTGACAGTCAACACACAGAACGGACTGCGCAGCTACTGTGTGCGAGTTCCCCCGACGCTGCAGAGGATGCAGAGGAGTGTACCGCCTTTGTAAAGTCAGCTTACACCACAGCTTAGGAACAGACACACCTGAAAACACGGACAGCAATAACAGGCAGCACGGGGCGCAGTCTACCAGGAGCCTGATGCATCTCCATCATCATGAGTCTAATTTGCATGAAGGATGCAGGACACACACACAGCAGAGCATCTGTAGCACTGTGTGTAGGAAACATGCTTTAGATTGGTCTGCCGGTGGGGACTTGATTTAAACAGAGACCTGGTACCTCCCCCCCCCCCCCCACACACACACAAAAAAAAGCACATACTCATCCTCAGACCCCATGACTGTTTTAACACACATGGCGAAAGGGACTTTGCAAACTGTGATCCGTAAGATCCAGAGCTGGAGAAGTGGCCTTCTCTGATCCCAGGGGGCCTTCAGAGTAATCCTAAATATTCTTGGGAGGGATCTGGTTTTAGTACGGGGAAGAGACAGAGGCACAGGTTAGGGTGACGGGATAGCTGGCTGGGGAGCTACCAGCCGAGGAATGAGGGTGGCCTCTAGGTGCCGAGAAGGAAAGGAAACCAATTCCCTCCCAGGCCTTCCAGAACTAACGCCACCCTGCTAGCACCTTGATTTCTGCCCTGTAAATCCCATGGAGGACTCCTGACCTACACGGATATAAAATATCTGTCCTGCTATGAGCCACAGAGAGCCACTGAGTGCATGGTCATTTTCTCCATCAGCCAAAAGAAATGAAGGCCCAGGCAAGGTGCCACCCCAGAGTTCCCCGGGTCCTCACATCCCAGGGAGGTCAGGAGCACTGTCTACCCAGCAAAGAATCTCACTTCCTCCTTCAGACCCAGAAAAACCCCAGTGATGACAGCCCCACAACGCAGTGCCAATTCGCGGCAGTTTTCAGGACTCTCCTCAGTTCTAGGAGCAACCCTGTATTTAAATTCTCCTCGAATAACCCAGCCTGAGAACACCAGCTGTTTTGTGCTGGGATCTTCATCAATCCCATCATAAGATTCTCATCAATCCTTTCACAGGAAGCAGGGCAAACTCTTGTCCCTAGACTTCTGCACTTCCTAGAACAGTCCAGAATGTTCTTCTCCTTAGATTTCCACCCCTTCCAGAGGCTGGTTTCCTCATGGTCCTCCCGGTACTCTGGTTCCTGTTACTGTAGATGCTTCTGCAGGGACATGAGCATAACTCATAGCAGCAGCACCTTCAGACCCCATTCTGTTTCCCAAGAGATTTTTCTCAAAGCAAAAAGTTCTTATTAACTACCCTGATTTGATTACCACACGTGGTAAGCAAATATAAAATTGTCCCACTGTACCCCACAAATGTATACCATTAAAAGCAATCATCAAAAATTTAGAAAGGGAATTTAACAATCTCATCTCCTACCAAACGTTTTGCAGTTATATTTCGCAGCAACCCAAGCAAGCTGATGACCATTGATGATATCGCTGATTCCAAAACATTTGCTGAGACCTCACTTGGACTTGGGTTGCTAAGGCCCGTCTTATCCTCCATCTCTTTCCCTGCCTACTGTCTCTGATTTTCAGGTGAGATATGAGATACAGGGATAGAAAATGCACTCCCAAAATAAAGAGGGGAAAAAAAAAAAAAACAACGTACACTGCTTCCTCAAACTCTCACCGAAAAAGTCTTCTAAGCAATGACAGTTCTATTTGTATCTACAAAGTACTTCAGAGAGAGTAACTTTTAACCTCAATGCAAAAATGGTGTGGATTCAGACTTCGGAAGGTAGAGGAGTCCTCTAGGGAAGGTTAAGAAGCAAATGTACACGAGACAACGCGAGAGGAAAGAGATCCAGGAAGCATAAGAAGCCTAACAACATGGCAGCACGTGAGAGGCCTGGAAGAAATTCCAGTAGCCAAGATGGCTGACTAGCCAAGATGGCTGACTAGCCAAGATGGCTGACACACAACTCACGTTTTGTTTCCGGCTGCCTTGAGCCACGGTCCAGCCACCCCCTACCCTTCAGTGAAAGTCTGCTACATACAACTCACCTGCTTTGGTGATTCTGAGGCAGATGAGAGAAGGGCTACATTAGAAGCAATGTGAAAAGATGAGAAATGGCACCGTCAGGAGGCAAGACATGACAGGAACCCATGCAGAGCTCTTCACAAGGCACGACCTCAGGATTCTCAGATGTATCCAAGAAGGTCACGGGCAGGAACTTGGGCCAACTGTAGTTTTATTTTACAGTGACCCCAGAGGTGTGGAAGAACACGAGTGCTGAACCTTAGCACTCATGGTCACAATCTCACAGTCACAGGGCAGGACAGCAATTCACGGGAACTTCTGCTGAGCCACAGCATTAATTACATGTCTGCAAGGCAGGCAGGCAGTGACGAAGGTAAAATGAGCCAACAAACAGATCAGACAACAGTTGGCACCAATCACTGAAGGTTCTGTGAAAGGCAGATTTCTAACACGAGCTTATGTTTCTTGGTGACACCCAGGCTATTGGCAGGAGCCCCAGGAAATTCTTAAAAGCTCAGCATTTCCCTTGCCTGCCCCTGGCGATGTGGGGTGCTGAGGAAAAGTGTCGGCTGGCCCAGTCGACAGGGAGGAAGGGCAAAAAGAGGGGGTGGGAGCTCTACCTACGACCTGGCCTTCGCCACTGCAGTGTGTTCTTCTGGTATGCTCATTAATATGCATGCCCAGAACCAAGGCTTTTCAAAAGACTAAACCACAATAAGCCTCTGTGGCTAACTATAGAATTAATTATGCTGCTTAAATTATTGCAGAAAACTCATGCGTAGGGTCTCCAACTAAAATGAAAAACCATTTTTATCCTATGTCAGAAGCTGGGCCAATGGTTTAAGGAGAACTGACTTGCTTGAACCCTGTGAGTAACGCAGATGGCAGGTACTATTATTATCCCCACTTCACAGGTAGGGAAATCAAGGCTCAGAGGAGTGAAACTGGTTATCTGGCATTTCAGTGGGGAGTGAATGAAGAAATCAGAAACAAGTTCAAATACTTTCAACAGAGAGAACTGACTGCAAGGGACGGGTTACCCGGATGAGGACGCAGCTGGGATGACAGGGGATGGTGAGGCCACCCCAAGATGAGCCACAGCAGGAAGCTGCTACTTTCCAAGGCTGGAGGGATGGTGGAGAAAACAGGCTCCCGGCAGCCCCAGCCCAAGGTTGCCTGGTAGGTGCTGGGACCTTGGAGAAGTCAACAAAGCTGCCAGAGGCAGGAAAAGACAGGCAACACAGCCTGAGTCCAGCAGGAAGACAGGTCTCCAGGGAGCTGCAGAATGAAGCCTATTGGGACGAGGCCCCAGGGATGACAACAAGCCCCAGGACAGCTACTAAGTACCTCAGGCAGAATTCGAACCCAGGTCTCTCATGAAATCTCAATAAACCATTGCTCCCATCATGGAGGAAGACAGCAGCCAGCTCCAGATTTCTTCAGAGAGACACCTCCCATCCCATATGGAGGCAGGGCAAGTGCCAACGGCCTGCGCACACTGTGGACAGTGCTCCTTGTCACCAAAGGCCTGAGTTCCAACCCTAGCTTGGGCAATGGCCACTTGTGTGATTTTAAGCAAAAGGCTTCATCTCTCTCTGGGCCTTAGTGTTTTCCTCCAGAAAACAGACAACAGAAATACATGGTGTGTTTGAACAATGTATTATGTGTTTAAGTTAAAAACTATATTAAAAGACACATTGCCTGTAAACAAAATCCTCCCTCTCACTTTGAACATACCTGTCACATGTCCTTTCCACTTCCTGACACAGTTCCGGCAGTCCTCTTCCGTGAGTGTCTTCAGTTACTTGTCATGGTCATTCGACTTTGGGGAAGAGCCGGAAGTCACACGGCACCCGACCAAGTGAATATGGTGGAGGAGGACACACCATCATGCCTTTCATTACAAGCCTGCCTTTCTGCACTTTGCAGCAGCTGTCACCGTATTTTTGATTATACCTCTTAGTTCCTTTGTGGTTGCTGGGACAGAATACCTGATATCCACAACTTCAGAGAGGAAAGATTCCTCTTAGTTCACAGTTTAAGAAGATCATAGTCCACGTGTAGGCAGGGAGCAGCGGGAGAAACAGACGGGGTTAGGGGCGGGCAGCTGCTCACGGCATGGCAGACAGAAAACCAAGGGAGGCAGGAAGGGTGGAGCCAGCACACATCCCTCAGGTCCTGCCCCAGTGGCCCAACCCTTCAGGGTCAAGCCATGCCCCCAACCAGGCCCCGCCTCTTATGACAGCACATCAGTACCCATAGGTAATCCATAGCATCCAGGTACATGAGGCTTTTGGGGACACTCCAGATCCTAATCGTAACCCCTATTCAAAACACCTATAAAAGGAAAAATCCAGAATTACTCCAGAAAGTGGCAAGAGTAAAAGGTTAATTGTACTCAAAATCGAGAAGAGGATTCTAAGGGAGATTAATAGCAATGGGTCTTTTACTGTAATAAATGCAAACCCTTCAAATTATCCGTGTACATGGTAGAATGAACTTAAAATTTAGAGACCATATAGCTCATGTAGAGGACCCCAAATCCCCTCTCTGCCACCAACAACCTAGGCCATCTACAGATTTCTCCATTCACTTGTGCAACGATCACGTCACTAGCAAGCTGGTGTCCTCCTGAGGAAGCAGTGCCACTTCGAGAAGGAACATGACCCTTCAGACACGCCTTCGGGACCATTCTGAAGCCACAGCAGGATGCGGGAGTGGATGGGTGTGCTCGATGTGTGCGGCCACCCGTGTACATGGAATGTCCCCAAGGGCCCACACCACGACATGGTCCCCAGGATGGCTCCACTGGGAGGTGGTAAATCTCCAGTGGTGGGGTCTTCATGGGAGGTCCTCGGCTCATCAGAAGTGTCCCCAAAGGGACTATGGAACTCCAGATACTTTCCTCTGTCTTGGCGGATAAACATCATGGCCTTGTGACAAGGGAGACAATTTTGTGATTCTGCTCCCTGGTGCACTCGGGCCATGATGTGCTGCAACACGGGTCCAAAGCTACAGGGCAAACCCATTCTGGGCGGGAACCCCCACATCCGTGTGTCAGAATCGACCTCTCCTCTTTATAAATCAGCATCTCGGGTGTTTTGTTACAGGAACAGAAAGCTAACCAAACAGGTATGTGTGAGTGTGTGTTGCCTAAAGTGGGCGCAGGTGTGTGGCGTGCTGGGGTGTGCAAGTGTGTGCACATGTGGTGTGTATGTGTGCAAGCAGCTATGTTGGTGTGCAGATATGTGAGGTGTGGGTATGTGGTGTGTGGACACATGGGGTACAGAGGTATGTGGGTGTGCATGTGTATGAGTGTGTAGATGTGGGAGTGTGCAGGTGTAGATGTATAAGTGTGTTTGGTGCGCAGGCATACGAGTATGTGGGGTATATAGGTATGCAGGTATATAAGTGTGTGGGGTGTGCCAGTATACGTGTGCACAGGTGTGTGAGCATGCACAGTGCAGCTGCATGCAGGTGTGCATTCAGAGCGCGTGCCCTTGCCAGGAGCACTGGCTCATTCCCGTGCAGAGGCCTGCAGTAAAGCCCGCAGCCTGTGAGCTCTAGACAGAAGAGCAGCCGAGGCCAGCCCCAGCATGGCGCCAACTCACTGCGGACGCAGCTCCGAGGACATCCACATGCAGGTGACTGCAGTGACGGCTGTTTTCCACTCACACATCTCTGCATCTAGGCAGCAGAGCGTCCCAGAACCCAACCGCCTAGATCCAGATCCAGCAACCACAGCAGCCAGTGTGCACAGCACCCCAGGTCCCCCAGGAAGAATGTACTTCCCGAGCTGCAGGGCCACCTCACTCGAGGTGCACATCCCAGGGCGGCCCACCCCCACGACATGACAGGACCCCCTACAGCCCAAAGCGCCCATGGGACAGCCGGGGTGATAGTGGCCCACGCTGCAGCTCTGGCCCTCCCGCTCGCTCCCCTCCCCTTGCGGAGGTGCACCCTAAAAACCTCCCTAATAAACATCTGCAACTGTCCCATCCGAGTCTACCACCCTGGCAGCGCGACGACACGAGGGTTAAAGTGGGGAGCAGTAATTCATCCCATTTCCCAGATGAGACAGCTGAGACTCCAGAAGACCACACCATCAACTGATGGGGAACTTTCTGGAATAGAGCTTCTCCACCTTACACCTCCAAATCAAGCCTCAAGGGACAGCCCAGCCGCTGAGCTGCCCCTGCAACACCTCCCTGGGACTCAGCTTTTCCCTCAGTGACACCCTGAGGGACGGGTCAAGAGCACCCATCAGATCACACTGATGGCTGCCTTATGGGAGAGTCTTGTTAGGGACCAGCTTGCTGGCAAGGCCACAGTGGCAGAACCCACTGCCCAGCCGGCTCGAGTTTAAATGGCTTTGATTCCAGCAAGGCAATCCCAGCAAGCCCGGACCGGAGAAATAAACCTAAGATCTTTCACCAACTGCTGGTAAAAATAATCTGCTAAAGCCCCAAAACACGCAGAGCTTCCTTATGGATTTTTTTTTTTAAATTTCTGCCATCTCGTTGGGCAAGAGCACAGGAGAGAATAAAGTACCAGGACTACACCAATTTGAGTGAAGTATTCGCCGTCTGGGAGTCCCAAAGGAAAACCTTTCCCTCTAATTAAACGCCACGTTTCTAGAAGACTTAATTAGAAAGCCTTCAAGGGAGAAATCCCCCAGCGAGGTGACATGATACTAGTGTCTGAGGTTGTTAAATCAGAAAGGAGAGGGGGACAGGAGAGGGCCCAAACCACACGGACCAGAGAAGAACCCCAGGGCGGTCACGGGCCACTTCGGCCAGAGAGTAGAGACCAGACCAGGAAAAATGAAGAAATCTTTTCCTGATGTGCTGTGCCTTACGAAATCTCCAAAAATGCCCCCAGGGAAGAAGCATTAGACGAGCAGCACTTGCTGTAAATTTAATAGGATTAAGAGCCGGACGCTCATGGGAGTTCAGACACTGCCTTGCATCTTATATTTGATTGGCTTTTTTTTTTTTAAACCGAGCGCCAGGGAATGCATAAAATGAGTGTCACTATCAGACTGCCTACGTATCAACCACTGCACCTGCAAAGTACCAGCGGATGGGAATCCACACCTGTGTCCCTCCCTCCCCTGCACTCCCTCCTCCCCCGTCAGAAAATGAAATGGACAACGGAAGTTAGAGCTTCCCTTTCACCCAGGAAATGATAAAACAAGGCGCCTCTGCTACCCACAACTCCAAACCCAGCCCACCCTGCACGGAGCTCCCACCACGGGCGGACTCCTACAGAAGCCCGGAGCACCCTGCCGCCCTGCTCTGCTCTTGCAGGAATTACAGAGAATTGTTCAGTCATCACGGGTTGGGGGTGGTGGACTGCAAAGGCTGGTAAGTTTCAGTGATCTGAGCCCAGGGTGCCCAGCAAAGCAGCCCCAGAGCAAGGGCTGGTGGAGGTCTCATTTCCTAGAGGGCTCTCACGTCCCTCTCAGAGGCATGGGAAGGGGAACAGGAGGAGACCCGGCTGCCAACAACCTTGGCCAGCTGACCATCACATGCAAAGTGTTTGCATAGGGAGAGGACTGGAGCCCCGTGGGGCACGTTGGGGTCTCCACGAGCAGATTCTAGAGTTCTCTGTGGAAGAGACAAGGGCAGGGTGGGACACAAGCATTGAGATGCCAACCCAGCAAACCCTGGCGTGTCCCACTTGGGCTGGCATCGTTAGACCTTTGTACCATCACTAGCTGGAGCTCAGAGGCCAGTTTCCCTGGGGACAGCATGACTCTGCAGTGGCTTTCCGCAGCTGTGACCCTGGAGATGCTGACAGCTGGGGTTATCTGCTGGCCACACTGGACGGCAACTCAGGCACTGTGTCTGTGCCCCCTGCACAGTGGACGGGTCCCCTCAGGATGCAGGAGTACAGTGCCAGGCTGGGTGACTTGAGCCACTGAAAGGTGTCTCACCACCACGAGCCGCAAGTTGGAGTAGGGGCACCCCTCAGTCTGGTATCACCTCGCCTGAATAAACTCCATTGGTGAAAACCCTACCCTAAATAGGGTCACATTGTGAGGACCAGGGGTCAGGACTTCAGCCAACGAATAGGGCCAGGGCCCAAGCCAATGAATGCACAGTGCACAGAAAGGCTAAGTAACATGGCCACACTCACACAGGACACGAGTGTAGTGTCACAATGGAAAGAGAACTTTTGCCTTTTAAGCCAGGCTCTGGATTCCACCATCAGCTCCTGGATGCTGCGCTAGGGTTCAAGTTCCGCAGCTCATTTCCCACAACTGACCAGCAGTAAGACTTCACCGGGTGTCTCTCTTCTATACAAGGATGTTATAAATTCTTCTCAGGTGAAATGCAGAGAACAGTTGACCAGCCAGTGACCACCCAGAAGTGACTGGCTTTCAAGCTTTTATGGGTCTCAGAACATTCCAGCCTCCCAGGAAAGCCAGAAAAATGCAAAAACTATTTATGCATACAAGTTTAAGACACTTATTTAGCACGAGTCTCTGACCACAAGGTTCTTCTTAATCTTGCCGTGAGTGCACACTGGGGGAGAGGAGAAACGTTTTTAAAGGAGTGCAGGAGAGAATGGGGATATGAATGAGAAACGCATGCTGGATCGGGTCACCTTTGGGCCACAGATTTGGGGACAGGGTCATCCACCAGCTGGAGGCTTAGGAAATCCAGAGGAACTGCTGATAAATGTCCCTGCGTCCACTGTTGCCACTTCCAACTTGGAGTTGCCCACGGAGAAAGCGCATTCTGCTTTTGGGACAGAGAGAAGGTCACACAGAGCATCCCAACCTCAAAAAGATCAGACTTGCCTTTGAGTGTACATCCACACCCAGGGACCCACTTTGAGCGTGAGTTTACAGGAGAAAATGGCGCCCTTCCCAGGTGCTCTGGTTTTCTTCCTCTTCAACGGATCTATTTTATGTATTCGTGTTTTCATTTATGGGATTTTTGGGGCTGAGATCTGACTTTGAGACAAACTCTTGTAAAAGAGGAAGCCACCGGCCCTGGAGAAAGATTACTGGTTTCTGAGTCACTGAAAACATTTTTTCTGTTGTGAAGAAGAGAAAACCCAAATGAAACTGGCCTCAGCAAAACAGAAAACCTGGTGTTTAATGTACTGATTTGGTCTTCAGGCAAGGCTGGATCTAGAAACCAGTCCAGAGATACAGTCCAGGGCTGTCATGGCAGCTCTACAAAGTCAACAACAATCCAGGCTTCTCTTATCTTTCCTCTGTGCCAATTTTAGCATACACTTTTCATCTTCATGGTGACTTCATGACCACAAAATGACTGCTGAGCATCAACCAGATTATCCACATTCTAGGAAGAAAAACAGAAAAGGAAAAGGCCAAGAGCTCCTATCTCCCAACTAGTCTTCCTTCAAGGATTTCCCTGCACTGTGACCACTGAAGAGATTATGTCAACTTCAGGGAATTAGGAACCACACCTCCATTAGGATCAGGGTTTGGGAACCACGCCTAGATTGGGAATTGAGAACCAGCCTGGATTCCGGGATAAGTGATTTGTGGGTCGGTCAATGAGGGAAGAGCACCCACCCTGATGTGGGTGGTCCAACTGGATCTCCAGTGGTATAAAAGGAAGGAAGAGGGAAGATTGTCACAGCGTCTTCCTCTGGGAAAGCTCTCGCCTTCGCAATTGTCTACGGACACCGACTTGCTACACACCACAGATCTTCATCACAGATTCTCTCCGGTCTCGACTTGTGCCTGTCTGCCCATCACTGCTCTTCAGTCGCTAATCTTCAGGCTCAGTCTTTGCCGTTGTCCTTCAAACAACTGAGACCTGCAGCAGACTCTCACCTCCCCGGCTGTCCTGCAGTCCCAGTGGGAGATCTACTTCATGGCTGGGCAGCCATCTTGGACCACCTCTATCCTCAGATTTGTAAGGCTCCCTAATAGAGCCTTGTTGTTATAAAATCTGTAAATTCTGCCTTTTGAAGAGCCCAAACTAATACAAACACATTCATATACATTTTGCTGACCACTTCTATCCACAAATGATGATGGTAATTACAATTTTTCAGCTAGGCATATTAGTGATCACCAACCCTAAAATGCTGTATTACTAATTAAGACATAATATGGAAGTTACACAACTGATTGATATTCCACTGCAGTTCTAAAAGATACCAGAAATCATATTTTTCTACTTCATTAAACCATCTATAGATACAGCCTATTGATAGCCCAAATCCCTTATTCCTGAATAAGAAACTGTATTGGGCCCACGTGTATTCTGTCTACAGAACCGGAATGGATGTCCTTTCTGAAGGGCTATATCCTTTCCAAAGCTGACAGTCCTGAAAACCAGCTCCTATGTGTTGTCAGAATGAGACAGGCCAGATGTCTGGTGGAACAGCTTGCCACAAAAGCCCAGACCATGCCAGTCATGGTGGTATACACCTCTAATCCCAATTTGGGAGGCTGAGGCAGGAGGATTGCGAGTTCAAGCCCAGCCTAGGTAACTTACAACTTAGCAAGACCCTGTCTCAAAAACAAACAAACAAACAAACAAACAAAAAACTGAGGATACTGCTTAGTGCAAAGATTCAGTCTCCCTAACCCTGCATCCACAAACCAGAAAACTCCAGTCCTGAAAGGAAAAGTTTAATACTCTCTTCACGCAAAGGATCAAACCCATTTCCAGGGGAGGGGGCGGGGCTAGAAGAATGTTCTGGCCCTTCTATTCCAGTTCCTTTTTCTGTTGGAGAAAAAGAGAGACGCACATCCCTATTTTTAAAAATTCATTTCAATTCTACTTAATCAGAGTTTTTTTTAAAATCCTTTTGTTAAAGGAACTTGGAAATGCATGGAAATCAGAGACATCAGATAAAAGGTATCAGAAGCTCCACTTCCCAGACCCTTATGGTCTTTGCTTCCCTGGGTCACCTCTGACTCCAGATTACAGCACCATTCGCAGCTGGATCACAGATGCAGTTATGGTGGCTCGGGTGGGGACTGTGAGCTGGCGGTCCTGAGATTAGTGGCTTGTGTCATGGAGCTAAAACATCTAAATCAGGGGAACCATCACTAGGGGGGAAAAAAACCCAACTCATTCCCTAATCTTCTTACTGGTGTGCACCACAAAGGCCACTTTTAGGCAGTTACTTTTTTAATGACAGGATATTATTTTGGTTACAACAAATTTACAATATTTAGCATAACAAGTAACTTAATGTTTTCAAATATAGTCCCAGGAACCTGGGCCACTCACCATCTGGCCTTCCATCTGCCTCCCTCCCTGGGACACCACGATCACGCCCGGCTGTGTGGTCGGCTGTTTTCCTGCCAATGGGCATAAAGTTTAATACTGTCTTCATTCAAAGGATCAAATTCTTTTTTGGTTTCTTTTTTTAAGGTTCTAGGGATCAAGCCCAAGGCCTTCACACCGAGCTACCTCCCCAGTTTATTTTTGATTCTGAGAAAGGATCTGGCTAAGTTGCCCAAGCTGGGCTCAAACTTGCAAGTCTCCTGCCTCGGAGTGCTGGGGTGAGAGGTCTGGGCCTGGCTTTAAGATACTTCCTCCATCAGGACCCATGCTGGACAAAGATGGCGATTTACAGATTCCTTCAGATCACTGAAGAGTCAGGAAGAGCAGCTGAAGCTGCGACTGCCACGGAGCCCCGTGTGGTGGCTAGTTCCTTTCCTCCCGTTGGAGAGGTGCGAGTAACATTGTCACACACACGTGTCAGATGGAGGAGAAGCCCAAGTTCACAGAGGCTGCCATTTGTCATATCTAGTAAGTAGTGGAGCAGGATGTCTGATTTCATAACAGAGTTCTACACACTGCGATAGACTGAACAATCGCCCGGAATCTTCACTGTTCCCTGCGCCCCTGTCCTTTGCCAGTGAATTCTTCCCACTAAAGACAGAGCACGCCTCTCTGTCCTTGACTCTGGGCTCAGCCACGTGGTTTGATTTAGCCAAGGAGATCTACACAGATATGGCACAGCACCGGCTTAAGAGTGGGTCTGCACAGCTGCCCTGACCCGCTTGAAATTCTGCCATTATCACGGAGAGAAAGTGCCCTGCGTGGTCCCTGCATTCCAGAAAGATAAGGGGAGACTCATGGAGCAGAACCATCCCAGCCAACCTATCAGCTGGTAAGCAAAAATGAAATGCTCACTGAGATGTTTGTGGTGGCTTGTTACACAGCAATGGCTAGCTGATACACTGTCATGGTGTGCCAGTTGTGTCTGTTACACACCAAGAGCTAATTGATACACTATCATTTATTGTTACTTGGGTGTCATAGAGCTTCACTAAAACGAGGAGGAAAGTCTTCTGTTTTTTTAATTCAGCATTTGGCACCAATATTTTAAAACAATGAAACTATATAGCTACCAAGACATTGCCTGCTTACCATACTGTGACATTTTGGACCATGTCATTCTGTTCATAATCCCAGCGTCGGTTATTCACATGATACTTTTGACAATGAACCCTGAAGAATTTAATCTATTCTTCTTAAATCTCCAAAGGCATGCATGTGTGTACACACACACACTCACACACAGGTCCCGTGACAATCAGAAACAATTGTCAATCTCAAACTTCGATCTGCTTCTCTGTCCCACAGAGATTCAAGGTGCAACCTGAGTGCACAAGGAGCCAGAAATAGATAACAATCATCCAGACAATTTTCCTTTCGGAGAGTCTTTCTGGTATAGAAAGGAAAAAGGGAAATGGGAAAGTGAAGCCTCCATAGGAAGAAGCACTGGGGCAGAAAGGAGTAAGGAAAGACAGAAGAGCAGGCTGAGGTCAGACGTAGCCAAGAGGATGCCAGGCCATTCCTGACCCCAAAGGCACCAGGGAGGTGGCTCAGTTCAAGTCCTGCAGAGGCTGAGGCTGCTGTTGACACTGAGATCTGGAGCAGGGTGCCCAGAATGGCCCCGTCAGCTTAACTGGACACACAAGATGTCTTTACTGAACCTAACAACAACCTGGTCATCTCCTCCCATCTTCCCTTGCTTTGTGACATCCTACATCCTTACCAAAGAGTCCTGAGTACCAGTCAAAAGCCACAAGGCCATTTTTGCATGCAGACCAAAGGATCCCAGAGAGGTTGTGTATCATTCATCCATTCTACCAATCTCTGTGGTGCGTCTGCACATGGGGGAGTTTTCACAGGAACCAGGACAGACATGGCTACTGGCCTCACGGAATTCCAATCCAGGAGGGACGAAGAGACGAGCTGTGACATGTGGCTCAGCGTGTGTGTCATTTCTAAGACACAAAAGATGCTCTAGAGACACCGTGGGGAGCCATGTGCAGGCAATGGCTGTGGGCAGCTGGGAGGGCATACATGGCTCACTCCACCTCCCAGACAGGCTCACCGGCAGGCAGATTCTGCAGTGGCTCTTAGCATCTCCTAGTGGGAGCAAGCTCTGGCAGGAAGTTGGACAACAGGCCCTTCAGTGACTATCTTCTCTGTCCTGCCTGGATTTCCCATCTGTCCGCCAGCACCAGGATCTAAGTCATCTACTTAGGAGATAAGATGGCTGAATGAAGGGGGCTCTGTGGTCACTGATGGCTTCACTCAGTGACTGAATTTGTTGTCAGGAACTGAGGGTGTGGCCTGGAGTGTACATTCCTGTCCCTGGCTTCTCCCTCCTCTTCCTCTCTGCTTCCTGCTGACATGAAACGAGCAGCTGTCCCTGCCGGGCTCTTCCACCATGCCCCTTCTGCCTCTGAGCCAGCGGGCTATAGACTGAATCCTATAAAAACCAGGAATTTAATCAACCTCTCCTCTGTTAGGTGTCAGACAATCTGCGCCCACAATGGGAAAGTGGCTAACACAGGAGGTGTCCCTAGGGAATACCATGAGGAGGACGAAGCAGGACTCTGTGCCCACAGTCCTCCAAGAACCTGGGGTGCTGATGGACTGGGGATACAGGGTAGGCTGTCCTGTGCACACTAAAGGTGTTTAGCAGCCTCTCCACCCAACAAGGCCAGCCACGTCCTTCTAGACAGAATCCAAACTGACATTCCCTAGGAAACGAAACCACCTCCACACGTGAACCTCTGCACGGAGCCCTGAAAATACACTGGTGTTTCCCATGTGGAGCCTGGCTAACATCTGGGCAGATCCAGAAGTCCTGTGCAAAAAGTAAATCCAAAAACAAAGGCTTCTGGAAGGGTCTGGCTTTAGAAAGCAAATCGCTCACGCCCAGGGCTAATATTAACCCTGACTCCTTACCTTTCCTCTTCCTCAGCTCCGAAAACCTCTACCTCTTTCCCTTTGGTATACAGGTGGCTGTCCCCAACCACGGACAATGCAGGAGGAGGGTCAGGGGGCTGCTGCTTCCAGGGCCCTCTGCTCCCCTCCTTAGATGACAATGTTAGAGAAGCATCAATGCCTTCTTCCTGCACCAACAGGCCAACAGATACCCCCTAGGGCCCTCGACCATGCCCAGCACATGAGATCCCCATCACAGAAGGGGACACACATCTCCCACAGATGGGTCGGAAGCCAGGGAGGGCGAGTGTGTTCATGTGAGGTGGATTTCCAAACCTCTAATAATTTTAACTGCCCTGACCCCTGCCTTGGCCCCCTGGTTGGAAATCATTAATATAAACAGTAGACATTGTTCCTTGAGAAGGAATGTTTTCCTTCCCCTCTCTATACTTGTCCTTTAACCAAATTTATGTTATTCATGCATGAGCCCTTGGTTGATTCAATTTCCTTCCAGAACTCAAGTATCAATTTAAATATGTTTTGAACAGAATGCAACCTGAGTTATGGGCATTTCATCTGTATGACAGATCAACATAATGCTGCTGCCCGATGGAGGGCAGAGCTTTCTCAGGCTCTGGGCTGGAAAACATTTCTTTCTTCTGCTACACATTTTCTAGGAAAGTCACATCTGCATTAACCTAGCACAACTATAATGAAAAAGCCCCCTCCCACCCCCGCCTGTCACCTGTGTAGACAGCCAGATAGAATGAAATCTAAACCTGTACCAATTACTGTCGGCTGCACTTTCCTGAAGGAGAAAGGTCACGTTTAAAAGCAGGGCCCTGATGCCTTCTAAATTGGCAGCCGTCCTACGCATCTATTAAAGTGACGGGTGACAACCAGAAAATGGCCGTACCAAGCACGGGATGCAGGGACACAGGGCCACCAGAACCGTCCTACATTGTGGAATGTGAACGGAGCAGCTGCTGTGCAAAACAGCTGGACAACCGCAGACGACGTTAAACATGCATGAACTATTCAAGCCAGCAACTGCCTTCTTCCATACTGACTCACACGAAACGAAGACCACCCGCACACAAAACCAGCACACAAATGTTTATGACTGCTTCGTGTGCAATGGCCAAGAACTCGAAACTACCAGAATGTCTTCATTAGTGTGAGGGCCCACGGGGTAAAGGCTGAGCCCGAGGGCGGTACTGTCAGGAGGGTGACAAACCCATTAAAGGGGTGGGTGGGGGAGCAGGCCTAGGCCAGGCCTGGTGGCGCACACCTATAGTCTCAGCACTCTGGGAAGCTGCAGCAAGGAAGATTGCAAGTCTGATCCAAGCCTGGGCAACTTTAGAGATTTAGTCAAAATTAAAAGTAAAACTGGGCGGGGGATGTAGCTCAATGTGAAGGCCCTGGGTTTGATTCCTAATACCCTCCCCAAGAAGAGAAAAATGTTGGGATCTAACTGAAGGCCTTTAGATCACTCAGAATGGGCTCTGGAAGGGCATTCTGGGATCCAGTCCCTCTCCGTGCCTTCTGCTGCTTCCCGGCCATGAAGTGAACAGCTTAACTCCACCAAGTGCATCGCCATGATGTCCTGCCTCACCACGATGTGGCCCAAAGTGATGGGGCCAAAAGGCCACGGGCTGGGACCACCAGAACCAGGAGCCAGGGGTATTTGTTATAGTAACAGAAAGCCAACTCACCGCCATCAACAGGAGAATGGAGAAGCAAACTGGCACGGCCACACAGCATGGCTGATCAATACAAAGGAATGATCTGCGGAGACCCTGTCTTAGTTAGTTCTGCAATGCTGCGGCAGCTGGAGGAATGGATCAGCGGTTAAAGTGCATGACTAGCAAGTGCTGTGTGCTAACAAGTTCGATTCCCCGGCACCACATAAGCCAGACGTGGTGGCACACGCCTGTAATCCCAGCACTCGGGCGGCTGAGGCAGGAGGATTGCCATGAGTCCAAGGCCAGCCTGGACTACAGAGTGAGTTCAGGATCAGCCTGGGCTATAGAGAGCAAGACTCTGTCTCATTGCTGGGACAGAATATCTGACATGCACAATTCAGAGGAGTAAAGATTTATGTCAACTCACAGGTCCAGAAGGTCACAGCCTGTTCATGAATGACTGTTAACAATGGAAGCAGCGGGAGAGGCAGCTCCTCATGGCATAGCAAATGGGAAGCCAGGTGAGGCCGGAGCTGGGAACTAGCTGATACCCTTCCAGGTCCTGTCCCAGTGTTCTGCCTCCTCCAGCCAGGCCCCTCCTCCTAGCACAGATCCATGGGTAGCCCACCACGTCCAAACACATGAGGCTTTGGGGACATTCCAGATTCAAACTATAACAGACACACATACATATTCTCCATACATACACATACACATACGTATGGATACATATTACAGCATTCTGTTCATATGACCTTCTGGAAAAGGCCAAGCTTTAGGCGTGAATGACAGATCAGTAGTTTCAGGGCTGGAGGGTGGGGAGAGACGGCTCCCAAAAGGGAGTGTGACAGAGCCTCGGGTGCAGGAAGGGCTCTGTATCTGGATTACAACAATGATTCCATGATTGTGACATTGTCAAAACTTGTAGGACCACACACTGTAAAGCATGAAGTTTGTTTGATATAAATTTAAACATAAAAACACAGCAAGAATAGCTTCTCCTAGATTAAACCATCTACAAATCAGGCTATCTTTAAACACGTCCAAGAGGCTCCTCTGGAAAACAGGGCTATATCTTAGGCTGGTACATGATTAAAGGCGACCAAGAACATAGCTGATGTTTCTTATTTATTGACACAATTACTGCTTATTGTTATTCATTTGATTTCCCCATACGCTGGGCTAGGCTGCAAGCATGAAAGTCACTTGCCTGACTGATATTCTAGGTTATAATTTTTCTCCAGGTAGGAAATATACCCACAGTTTATCTGTGCCCACCACAGTGCTCAGGTCCAGACTTCAAGAAAACACAATGTCTTTTCACGAAAGTGAGATGTTGTGGGAAAGACTGCTAACGGCCTGCTTTCGCCTGTTCTCCCTTAATTAATAACATGGCAAAGTTTGAGTGGGAACGTAACATGACTACCTAATTGGAGACTACATTTCCCAGCCTCCACTGCAGCTAGCACATGACCTGGTATGGCCAACGGAAGGCCAGCAGAACTGAGGCACATTCTTCAATTTGGGCGCTTAACAAGATGTGCGTGCTGCTGACTAGTTAGTCATCCCCAGTATTATACAGACAGAAATCATACAAGTAAAAATTGACCTGCTATTATTCGTTTGTTTATTGTAGTACTGAAGTATTCTAAAAACTGAATTTGGGGCCTCTATACCAGCTGAAGTCCCATTAAATCACTAAGGTTCCCAACTGGTCTTGAGCTTGCAATCCTCCTGCCTCAGCCTCCCAGTGTGCCGGGATGACAGGCCCGCGCCAGTGGCTTCTATTCTCCTTTCGGTGGATGCGTGGATGCTGCCACCTCTGTCCCCAGCCACGTCCTTGCCCGTGGCAGACGTTATACTAATCAGCCCGGCACTTCCTCTGCAGAGCCTGAGTGTGGCCCTAAATCTTTAGCTTTTGCCCTGTCAGTCAGATCAGTTAAGTGGGACATGAGAAAAGGAGGGGGGGCGGAGAGAAAACCCTACAAGCCAACCCTGATTTAATTTAAAGACCCTCTTTGCTGCCCACACAAACCGGAAAGGGAAAAACTCACACTCGGATGTTTCTCCAGACCACAACCTGAGCCAAGTTCTTCACACACCAAGTCCTCTTAAGCCCCAGAAAATTGCCGTGCGGGTGTGCCCGCGTGCTGTGCGTGTGTCTGGCACCACCAGGGACAGAACCCGGGGCCTTGCACCGGCTAGGCAGTCTCCATCCCTGCTCCTTTCTATGATTTTTTTACTTTGAGACACAGACTTGCTAAGTTGTCCAGGTTGGTCTCAAACTTGCCATCCTCCTGCCTCAGCCTCCCAAATGGCTGGGATGACAGGCCTGCACCACCACGCCCAGGTAAGAGGGGTGCTCTTATGATCCCCGTTTTACAGGGCAGCAAACGGCAGCCCCCACGTCATTAGGCAGCTTGCCCAGGTTTACCCAACGCACACTGGATCTGAACCCCAGTCTCAGTCATGGAACCCTGCTGCCCGGCGGCTTCTCCTCCAAAACCAAGAGCAGATGTAATTCAAGCACAGATCTGCCTTACACCGTCATTCAAATGCGTTCAGATTAAGAGGCAGGCCCTCCCCCCTTAACCTATCCGCAAAACAAGTACGTACTGAGCATTCACTGCATACCACACCCCAGGAAACCCTTCCACTCCCACACAAGCGTGATTTTCAAAACGGTAATGTACAAAATAGCACATTATTCAGCTGTTTACTTTCAACCCCTGCAAATCTTCAGGAATCTTTTCAGTACAAATATTCTTCAAAACCATGAAGCAACACCAGCTCAGGTTGACGGCTGGGGAAGATGTGAGAATACAGGAATGAGCTTGTCTTTTCTGCATGCTGTTGGTTTTACTGCGAATCCTTTCAGCCGCTTGGTTTTTGAAATAACATTGAGCCAGGGAAACACAGATCTAATAGGACTGAACCTCTGCCCTGCTGCAGAACGAGAAAGGCTGGCTGGAAAGGGTCTGCCGAAGTCGTTATCACTGAGATAGAGAGACAGGCGCAATAGTGGCCACAGGCTCTGTCCGGGGTCAAGTGTGGCAGAGATGAACACAGGAATCTGCAACATATAAGTAAGTGACCTCGGAGGGGCTGCGAGGGACACTGCATGGCAGAGGGGACTCTGATCCCTTTGGGAGGGTGTTACTGTTGTAAACCGGATGTTGAGTATGTGGGTGTTGGCTTTATTTTCACCTTTGTGTGTCCGGATATTGTGTACATTTGAAAAAAAAAAAGCCTTATGGTAGACACGCATTGGAGGAAATTGCCCACGCCCAAACATAACTGATCCGTCAAAGGATGGTTTCATGTGTTCATCACAGAATACAGATCTACGACGTGCTCATCCAAAATCGGCCTTTCTTGCAAATGTCAGTTACGGATAGCTAAGAATCGGAAGGAGTGGTCTGGCAGAAAGGGGGAGAAGGCGTGAGTCTGAACATCAACGGACTACAGTTCTCAATGGATAGAGCTAAAATCAATCTATGAGCGAAGATGATCTACAGCGAGGGGCCTCCATCCCCAGGACACACATGCCTGCAACTGCTAGGAGCCAGAACACACAGCGGGAAGTCAGCAGCAAGCCGGCCAGGGAGTTAAGAAGCCTCATCCGTTTCTATGGCCACTCCCCAATGCTCACATGACCACCTGAACTCTAACCACCAGCAGATAAGTAGCAGCATTCGATTCCCTCACTGAAGCATGGAATCCTTCTGTGAAGGGATCTAGGCTGCCTGCTCCGTGTGAGAATCTAATGCCTAATGGTCTGATGAAGAGCTGAGCCCATGATGCTAGCACCATCCCCCACCCGCACCCCATCCGTGGAGAAACTGCCTTCCACCATGCCAGTTTCTCATGCCAAAAGATTTGGGGACCACGGCTGCACAGACAGGGGACAAGAGAGGTTTCTGCCGTGGATGAAGGCAGCCCTTACCCAGAATCAGCGTGGAGGGTCGCCTCTCCTTTGCACTGGATAACAGAGTCTACCTGGTGAGGTATCTGGGATAAACTGTCAGTCATTTCTTACCCTGAACTCCAATAGGACAACTTCCGGCCATTAAACCTCACAGAGAGCATTATGGGAAAAATGACACAGGCCACTCATTCCCAAAAGTGCCTTAGTATTTCCCATTATCTTCTCCACCCCCCACCACCCACACGCCCCCAGATCTATTTGTGTCAGGAGTGCAGCTCACCTCAAGAACAGCGGGAGGCTGCAAAAATTCTATGACACTGCCACTACTTCCACCCTCCCAGCTCGTCTCCACAGAGAGCTGTCCCCAAGGACATGTGCTCTGCTTTCCCTCACAAGGTTTTATGCAAACAACAAACTATTTTCTTTTGCAGGGGGGAGGAGGGAGATCCCAGCGTTCAGCAAAATGATCAAAGGAGAGAAACAAGGTTTATGTAGGGCATTGTGGGTGCCCGGAGCACTCTTCCTGGGCTCATGAAGATGCCACTGGCTGCCCTGCCCAGGTTCTGAGGCAACGGGCCAAGTACTGGGCTGTGAGCTGGGAGGAATTATTTGTCTGTTTTGATGGCTGGTGACCACTGAACTGGGATTGAACCCAGGGCCTTTGCACTGAGCTATGTCACCGGCCCTGTTCTGTTTGGTTGTTTCAGACTTCCGGGCAAGACAGCAGCCCTGCTCAATCAATGTCTCCTCGCCAGCTCATTCAGAAAAAAAAAAAAAAAATGGAGATATAGACAAAAACTATCTGCTTGGAGAGGGAGGAGGAAAGCTCCATGAATTGAAAGGAGGCCACGGGAAGGTTGTTGTTTTGTTATGTTTTGAGACAAAGGCTCACTAAAGGCTCACTAAATCATTAAGTTGCTGGGACAGGTGATCCTCCTGCCTCAGCCTCCCAGGATGCTGGAATTACAGACCTGCGCTACCGAGCTCAGATTCTGGGGTAAATCAATGGTCAGTGTGCACAGCCCTCGGTAGGAGAGTGGGAGGGCCTGGCCACCCTAAAGCTGATCTGAACTCTCCTGGGTGTAGATTTGATCAAAACAACACAAGGGGTCGGCCCCTGTTTGGAGTTCAAGTCTGAACCTGAGACACCCTAAGCTAGAGCCTTGCGTTTACTAGCCAGCAGAATGGCTTCTCTCACTTACTCCTCCAGAATTCCTTTACTGCGCACCTACTACGTGCTAGGTGCTGCTAAAGTAAGAGAGTCACGTTCAAGATGAAAAGGAAGGATGGAGACAGAAACAAAGCGAAAAGAAAACACAGCTGAGCAGAAAAGAGAGGGAAGAGCAGGATTTCAGAGAATTTTTTAAGTCACCAGGCATCCGCTGTGGAGACACAGTACATAATTTATAAGGACTGCTTTCTGTTTTCCTGCTGGCTGCGCCTGAGCAGGACGTTGCAGGCAGAGTTGCCTCAGTGGTCACCCATGAGAGATCGGCACTCCGGGGCAGCTCTGCCTCCCAGCTGGGGACCCTAAGGATACATCACACTGCCACAGATGTGAAAGAGCCCGACAGGGCGCTAGCAAGCCGCGGCCAGGGCGCTGTGACCTTGGGTCCTGTAACGGCTGCGTTGGGGACCTCTGGGACTGTGGAGAGGCACGGAGTGGCCTTCTGATTTGCCTCCTCCTGGAAGTGTCCAGCTCAATACCCTGCCCCTGCTGCAGTCCCCTTCGCTGGGGACTGCATCCAAGCCAAGCATCCCCAGCCTGGGGTGACCAGATCCGGGTTTTCCCAGCAACACCAGCTCCTAGGATATGCCACTTTCAGTTCTCGGTCCCCAGAAGTCCCCAGCAGCCCAGAACACACTGGTCACCTTCTGTGACCTCCACTCCTGTGTTCACCAGCTTCGAGCTGATTTGTGGCTGCACCCCCATGCCAGCTCCACTTCAGATCATCAGGCATTAGGCTCTCCTGAGGAGCACGCAACCTAGACACGTCACATGCGCAGTTCACGATAGGATTCATGTTCCAATAAGAAGCTGATGCCACCGCTGATCTGACAGGGAGGGGAGCTCAGGCAGGGACACAACACTGGAGAACAACTGTAAACACAAGTGAAGCCGCCCACGACTCACCTGCCTGGACCTCGCTGAGGCCACAGCAGACATGTCTCCCAGCCATCTTCCCCAAGGGGTAAGGGAGCTGGGGCATTTATACTCCAATTCCTTATCTGTTGTTGGTTGTGGGTCCTCCTGGGAGCATTAACCCCACAGCATTTCTTCCTGAACCACGCCTAAGAGTCAACAAGCAGGTCTTTGCAGGTTGACACCAATGGCACACAAGACCTCAGAATCCAGAGAACTGGATACCAGAAACATCTGTCTACCAGTCTCCAAGAAAAATTCTGTTGTTTTCCGTCACAGTCAGGGCAACCGTCAGGAAATTCACAATTTTTTTTCTTAGCGTCCAAATGCAAGATCCGTCACATCAAGAGTCACGCCTGTCCTGCTCCTACTAGCAGACGAGATTCAGTCAATACTGATTGTAAAAATAATTACTGGATAAATTCTAAGATGCTTTGACGCAATTAAAAATTTTAAAAGTGGTTAAGGGAGGACTATTTCATCCTAAAAAAGAAGTTTGAGTTTTAAGTCTCAATTTTAACTTTAATTAAAATATGAAAAGAGAGTAGTATACCTTTGAACCAACTTGTCTACACCTCTGTTCTATCCCTGAGAACCCATGATTTTCAAAGTACTCATTTCCATGCACACAGATTGGTTCCTACTTTTTAAATGTCTAATTTTCCATGAGTCTGAGTCGCTTCCATATGTATCAATGTAGTGACCACAAATTAAACTTTATTGAGATTCCCACCAGGCTAGGAGGCTGAGGCAGGAGAATTACAAGCTCAAGTTCAGTCAGGACAGGTTAGTAACTAAGCAAGACTCTGTTTCAAAATAAACAAAAACAAACAATCAAAAGTAAATGGGAGACTGGGGATGTGGCTCACTGAAAAGAAATTGTACCCAGTCCCCAGTACTAAAAAAAATAAAAAGAGAAAAACAAAGAAAAAACAAACTTTAGTCAACAAACATGTGTTCGTTGTACTGTCAAACTATAAACACCCTTGTACAGATTATTTTTCTGTCCTTTTGAGGGTCCTTAGAATACATCACCAGGAGTAAAATTATTCTCAGAAATTTCTGGTGGAAAATCCTACTTGTCTGTCTCCTAATATCTGTTCCTCTTTGTTCCACAATAAAATTTTCAGCTGGGCACAAGGCAGCCTGGGATAAAAACTACATTTCCCAGGGTCCCTTGCAGGAAATTATGATCAGGTGACTAACCTAGGCCAATAGGATGCAAGCATAAGTGATACATGAAACCTCTAGATCATGCCCATAAAGAGAAGAGGACTCTCCCTTCTCTCCTTTTCCCCCTATTAACTGGCTGGCACGTGGACAGGGTGGCACACCATGCCAAACTCTGAGCTCAGGAACCACACTCAAGGTAAAACAAAAGACATAGAGAGAAAGAGCCTACCCAGTTTCAGATGTTATAGTACGTCTCCACTCCAGGCAACCCAACTAATACACAATACACCCCTCTCCGATGGTTCTTTATCTCCAGACTTCTAGTGCGACTCTTTAAAAAGACACAATTATTACAACATGTGTAAAGCAATCTACCAAGTATAACGCATAAATCATTAACCCTCCACCCAGTCTGTGGGTCTGTGAGCAGTAGACCACGCCAAACCAAGAACACAAAGGGTTCATGGTCAAAGGAACCTCTGAAATGTTGGGCAAACCAAAGTGTGACCACAGTACGGAGGGTGTTCCTCAAATATTCTGAAGCCCAACTGTTGGCATGACTCCTGTCAATGGAGTGGAAAGAAAAAGACACAAGGCAATGCTGAATGGGCCAGCTGGTCCGCATCCAAGGGCAACTTTCACCCTCTAGAATTATCTAGGTGCGCTGGCAGCTTAGTCAGTATCCAGGTGGCGGCTGGGGCCTGACAGAGCCTTCCAAGGTATATCCCCAGTGGAGTTCCCTCACCCCAGCTTCTCTGCTCAAAAACTAGAATCTGGAGAAGAAATCTCCTTTCTGATCAATGGCATTTCACAGCCAGGAAATCTCCAGCCCAAGTATGTTGGAATCATCACCGTAACTTGTGGGCTCCATTGAAAAATAAGGTGAATCTTTTTTTTTTTAATATAGAAGGCAATATGCTGATTCCTCAAAAGATGGAAAATAGGTATTCCACTTGTCCCTGCTGCACCTCTTTTGGGTGTCTTTCCAAAACAATTACAGACATTGTGCAACAGGGACACACGCAGCACAGCTCACAGCAGCTTAATCTTGGAAGCAGCTGTGTGTCCATCAATAAACAGATGGATAAAGGAGATGTGGTATATTTACACTGTGGAGTACTACTACTCGGTACTACTCAGTACTACTCTGCCATAAAGAAGGATCTAGGTGAGGCATTTGTAGGAAAATGGGTTCACCTTGAGACCACCATGCTTAGCAAAGTGAATCACACCCAGAAACATACATATTACATGGCTTCTCTAATACAAGACCAAAGTAGAAATAAGTAAAGGACCACAGAGTGACGGAAGAAAACACTACCAGGTGGATTTCAAAGAGAGGGAGGAGGAGGGAGACGGTGGGAAGGGGATAAGGCGTGTCAAAACGGTGACATGCAATTCCCCAAGTCAAGTGTATTTATTACACCCTGAAAACACCAACAAAAATAATTTGGGAGAAAATTACATTTATTGCAGCGTAAGACATTTTGCGATTAATCCTCCTCAAAATCCTCTGCTTCCAACACACTTATCCCATCACTCTTCCCGCTTTCTGACAGTTCTGGAATTCTCTTCCATGAGTTTCCTGTCTCATGCCTCAATGTCTCAAGTTGACTCCAAATGTTTACCTTTCCCGGTCACGTAGTGTCTGGGAAAGGGCCAGACCCAGTGACTAGGGTGGAGGACGACACTGTCTTGCTTCTTAGGAGCCTGCCTTCACCTTAAATGATGTGTACCAGGAGCAGGCACAAAATTTTTTATCATACTTCACAGGAAACCTCCAGAACTGCTTCAGAAAGTGGGGAAGGTTTGAGGGGGTTAAAAACAATGTGTCTTTTATCAGTTGTGCTTTTTCAGACATTCAATGTACGCAGTGATCACACCCCAAAGTTCCTAATGGACGTCTTGGCTGTCCTTGTTTCTGATGCCACCTCCACTTTTTGCTCGTTTTATTACTGATTCCTTTGCTCGTGGCCTGGAGCCACAAACCCATCGGTCCTTTGTGACTGGAAAGGACATGACAGATCATTCAGCAAGCCCACACCGGCCCTCTCGGTCCCTCCCCAATCCCGAACTCAAGCCACTCACGACACTTTTGGCAAGCATCCTCCTCTGCTCTGCTTGAATGTCTCCAACGACGGCGAGCTCACTAAACCTCAAAGAGCACCTTCTGCTGCAGGAAGCTGAAACCACACTCCACCTCCCTTGGCCCTGCTCCTGCTCACTGGGGTCCCACAAACCCCAGTCCCTCTCCTGTGGTCAGCCTTTGGCTGGACGAAAGCAAGTAACATGACTTTGCTCTGAGACACTCGCATCAAGTCTGCCCGTTTCCAGCCTGTACCTGGTCCCTCCCTGCTGGAAACTCACCTTTGCCCCTGACTCCAACTTCTCCCATCCTCTCTCCCACCTGAAATTAGAAGGGTCTTGGGAATGGGTTTTCCAATAACAAAAGAGGAGGAAAGTTTACACAGACTACAGGTGGCAAAGGAAAGCGTGGGTGTGAGAGGGGATGGAGCCTCAGGGTGGGGCCGCATCACCTGTGAGGTGTCCAGGGTCACCCAGGAGGCAGCGTCCAGCAGGCAGCTAGAGTTGCCGGTCTGACAACGGAGGCTGAGGCATCCCCAGCTGGAGCATGAGAAGGACTGAGAGCAGAGGGAAGGAGCAGAGTGCAGGCAGGGCGGGAGCCTGACACCTGGCCAGCGAGCATGGCTGTGCCCACACGGGGGTGAACATGGAGGCTGCCCTCCACAGAGGGATGAGGACAGGGGCCTAGGAGAGGCTGTGGGAGGGAACAGAGGTGACAGCTGCAGAAAGAAACGATGATCCTTTCCTGAGAGGTTGGAATGGGGACAGACATTCCAACCAGGACCTTCTGACTCACGAGGGGCAAGCACACGTAGTGGCTATTTGGCCAGAGAGGACAACCTGGCCAAACCTCTCCTCCCTCACCCGTCAGCCTAGTATATACACACAGGGAATGGTTAAGCTTTTCCAAAAGTTACCCTAGTATAAGACACGTTGTTGTGAACTTCCCTGGAAATACTGCCTCTTGTTTTGAACACACTCAGCCCATGGCTGGTTCTTGGCACATTTTTTTTTTTTTTTTTTTTTGAGACAGCGTCTCAACTCTGTGGTCCAGGCTGGTCCTCAACTCACTATTAGAGCCCAGGCTAGTCTCAAAATCATAGCAATCCTCCTGCCTCAGCCTCCCAAGTCCTGGGATTACAGGTGGACACCACCATATCCAGCTTATGCGGTGCTGGGGAATCGAACCCAGGGCCTTATGCTTGCTAGGCAAGTGTGTCAGCTGCTGTGCCACTCCTCTAGCCCCAGGTCTTGCCTCTGCCTGGAGCAGCTCTGGAAGTCCCCTTTCAAAAATGATGGGATGAGTGTGTTCAAAGCGAGGAGGATTAATGACAATGTGCCTCTTGCTATAATATTTATTTTTAATTATGCATTTATTAGATTTTTAAAATCCCACCTGCTGTGACCATTCTGGTGGCGTCAGAGCCGCACCAGCACCTGCTGTGAGTTCCCTGTTTTGAAGGTCACTCCAGGGGACTATGTCACTCATCAGCTATTTGTTTTGCAAATGTGGTTGTCCCATCTGTGGCTTGTCTCCCCACGGTAGCACTGTCTTCCAAGGAGAAGGAGGTTTGTGTCTTTGGAAAGTGTCACATTTACCAAAATGTTACGGTTCACGCTTCCCGACCCCAGCTAAGAAATCTTTTCCTAACTCAAAGTCACAAGGAAATTTCTTTCTCTTGCGCTTTTTACCAGGTATTTTTTTTTTTTACCATCAGCTTTCCACTTGGGGCTGTGGTCCACTTTCAAGTTCACGGTGGTCTATGGTAGGAGATGCCTGGGTCGATGGTCACTCGTTTGCACAGCAGCGTCCAGTTGTCCTGGGGCCAATTGTTGAAAAGAGTATTCTTTTCCCATTGACCATCCATATTAAACAGAGACCATCTATAAACCACTTCTCAACTCTAGATTCTATTCTATAAATCTATATTCCTATTCTTTGGTCAATAGTGCTGTACTGACCACTGGCTCAGTGGTGACCAACCTTTCTGACACGAGCAGCCATTCGAAGACCACTCTCCCAAAGACCAAAGAAGCAAAGCCTCACCTCCTGTCTGGTCACCATGGGTGGGTGCTGACAGAAGGCAAAGCCTTGCTCATCTGTTCTGAAGGCCTGGTCCTCTCAAGGCCATGGCCCTGTACCACTCAGCAGCTTGGGTACTGGGGAGCTCTGCCTCAATAAGAGGAATGGGGGACCCCAACCCTCTTCCATCTCCTTTTGCTTCCTGGCCAATGAGGTGAGCAGGACTGCTCTACCACAGGCTCCCCCCATGCTGCGCTGCCTCAGTACAGGCCCAAAGCACTGGGGCCAATCAACCATGGACCAGAACCTCCAAAACCATGAGCCAAAACAAGCCTTTCTTTTTAAGAAGTGATTACCTCAGGCATTTTGTTACAGTGACAGAAAACTGATTAATACACATATTTGTATCGCTAGTACATAGTAGTACAATGAGATTTTTATATTACCCTTGCACTCTGCAATGTTACTAAATCCTCTCATGAGCTCTAGTCATTATTTTTTTCAGTAGATTCCCAAGTAATTTCTACACACGTGATCATGTTGCCTGAAAACAGAAGTCAGCTATAGCAAGCTTGCATGCCAAACCGTATGTCATTTTCTCTGCTTTGTAGCCAGGGGTTGGACCTTAAACACTACACCGACCAGAAATGGCAGAAGGGCGAATGGCTGCTTGTTTTCGTATTTGGAGGGAAAGGTTTCACGTCACTTGCCCATTATTAAATTTGACATCAGTTAAAGAGATTTAAGAGATGTCCTCAGTCATCGTTTTTAAATCAAAAATAGTATTATTCATCTTATAAGCATTAAAAAGAATAAGCATGTTTGCTATTTTTTTAATAAGCATATAATACCGAAGGGTATGAGAGAAGTGCTGAATGAAGACCTCTGACCCAACCCTGCCAATTTCCACCCCAAAGTTAACGACAAGTTTTGGGGATCCTGAAAGAGACAGGGGGAGGAGCAAAGAGAGTCTATCTGTTTATTTAAAGAGAAAAAAGATTAACTCACCATTTAGTTTTGGAGTCAGAGGGATGGGACCACACGATGAGTCAGAGGCACCCGCGCCCCTCCCCGTGCTCCTCCCAGCAAGTGGCCCCCGGGGCCTCCCCCTGCCATCTGTAAAAGGGGATGATGCCAGCACAAGCCACACAGGCAGTACAAGTGGCATGTGAGCTGCTCTGCATGGGTGCCCTGTGTGTGCACGCTGCCTGCTCAGGGTGAAGCAGACAGGGAAGCGAGAGTCGCTGGCACCCCCGGGCCCACGTCTTACCCGCTGGGACTTCATAAGGTGGGGAGACCCAAGCTGCCCCCGAGATTATGCAGCAATGCAATCAGAGAAAACATGCACTAGACGGAGCCAGGGGAAAAAGTCAGACTGGGGACGGGAGTCAGAGCGTGGCTTTAGGAGCCGCGTCTCTCGCTGCCCCGGCTGACACATGCTCCCTCCCTGATCCCCCTCTGAGATGGCCTGCCTTGTTTGAGAGAGGCCGGGTCCTAAATCTTTACAGGAGGATTAATTTGCTTACTTTGGAATGAACAAATTCTTTCTTTTTTTCTTTCAACACTATTAACCTTTCCAAATACAGTCTGCAAATGGAAAAGTCTTTGGCCAGCCGCCCAGACCAATGGATTTTTGGCTGGAATGTAGCCAGGAAGCAACACCAGTTACCTTGGGAACATGTGCGCCAACAGGGGCCAAAAAAGTGAACAAAACACAATCTAAACCTTTAGTGCCCCCCAAGGCATGGGACACCGGGGTGTGGGGGATTAAAGTTTGTTAGGTACACATACAAATCTGCCAAGACAAACCCCATCCATCTGTGTGACCCTCGTGCACTAATAAAAAACAGAAAGAAAATATGTCTCTTTAATCTCTACCTGTGGATAAGGGTTGCCAAAATTTGGCAAGTGAAACACAGAATTCCTAATGCCATTTGAGTGTCAGTTAAACAGTGAATGACTGTGTATTGAGTCCATACCATACACAACTTGGGACATGATTAGACTAAAAATTGCCTGTTGTGTTCCTGAAATGCTAACATAACCGGAAGTTCTGTATTTCACCTGACACCTCTAGCACAGGTTTTATTTCCCAGCTGTGATAAAAAGTCCAAAAAAATTGCTAGAAGGTGTGAGACTCAAGAGAGGAGAAGGAAGAGGCATTGTGGGAGTGAGCAGTGGTAGTGCTGAGTGTGTCAGACATGGCTCCCTTTAGACTGGGCCCCACCTGGGGCAAATGACCCCCAGGGTTGGTGCTGCTGTCAGTGGGGCCTCTGAGGCTGTGTGTGGGTCAGAGTTTTGTCACCGTTAACGAAATGCCTCGGAAAACCACCACTTAAAGGAGGAAAGGTTTATTTTTGGCTCACGGTTCTGAGGTTTCAGTCCATGGTTACCTGACCCAAATGGGCCTGAGGAGAGACAGACTACTGTAGGGGAAGGGCATGGTGGAGGAAAGCAGCTCACCGGAGAGAAGCCAGGAAACAGAGAAAGGAAAACAGCCAGAGAAGAAGGGGCCAGGGACCAGCTACAGTCCCAAGGTCATACCCAGCTGGCACACTCCCTTCATCCAGGCCCCACCCTCCTGTTTCTACCAGCTCTCAATCATGTCACCAACTTATGACACAGTTAGACACGGCCCAAAGCCCAACAGCAAGCAAGCCTTCAATGAATGAGCCTTTTAGGGTGGGTAGTGTGGGAGGGACACTTGAAGTCTTAACCATAACAAGCTGAGAAAGATCAAGTGACTTCTGCTAAACCTACACTGTTCTCTAAGACAGTTCCATGGAAGGAGAGACCAGTCAAGCAGAAGGAATCGTACTCCTCCTCTCCCTCTCTCTCTCTCTCCCTCCTTCCCTCCTTCCCTGTCTCTTCTCTCTTCCTTTCCCACCCTTCTGCTGCATGACTGTCCCAACTCGGTGGTCAGCCAGTGATCACGTCCCTTTGCCACTTCCTTCACGTGGGTGAAACTCCAGCTGGGGGTAGATAGCCGGGCCACGCATGAATCAGATGCTGCCTGTATCTCCCACCAAATCTACCATACGCTCAAGAAAATACAATGCCTGAGAGTCAGAGTGTGGTCAGCTGGTGGCGACAGCCAGGGAGTGTCAGGAGGGAAAGAGCCCCCTAGAGCACCACCGGCAAAGAAGAGGCAACTCCAGACGTCTGGAGGAGGCGTGGCACTGTGAGGGCGAGATGCTGGGGCGGCTGACCAGCCCAGGACACACCCAGCTCCGCGGGTTCCTTCAGGAGAGTGCACTGCAGACTGGACATCAGCAAACGTTTACTGGGTGTCTTCTAACTACTGGGCACCAGGGAGGGGAGAGGTCTCCATGCTCAGCACGGGGACAGGCATGGGGCACAGTGAGCCAATGAACAGGTGGGTTAACAGCCTGATTCACAGGGCAGCAAGTGTTTAGAAATAAAAGAAACTGGAACGGTGGGGAGCTGGGGGCTGAGGGGCAAGGATATTGTCAGGAAAGACGGTCAGGGAGGAGCGTCTGGCCTGGATTAATGGCAGATGCTCAGGAGGAGGCAGCCACGCAGAGATCTGGGGGCAGAGCGAGCCAGGCAGAGGAAACAGTCAACAGAAAGGTCTAGAAGCGAGAGCAGATGGGCTCCCGGGTGGGAGCCCAGGGAGGGGGACGTGGGCACGGGGAGAGGAGAAGGCCAAACGCCCAGGCTCTCGCAACAAGACTGTGAACGCGTCCCGAGTGAGGACGGGCCTCTGGATACACGGTGAGTGATGGAACGCTCAAGGCCACTCCGAACACAGACAGATGGGGCGGAGTAACAGGTCAGATGCTTAGACGCCAAAGGAAGCAGGAGTCACAGGTGACCCGACGTCACCAGCCAGAGCGACAGCTGGGTCCTGAGGCTGAGGGAACGTCAAGCCGTCCTCCCAGTGACTGTGTGGCTTGGATGTGGGATGTCCCCTAAGAGCCTCGCGCATTGGGATATAGCGGGACACCTATGGAACCATGGGCCGTGAAGAGGGGCCGGTCAGAACAAGAGGAAGAGTGGGGCTTGACCTGGAAGGGGCAGGTCACTGGGGCAGGAGCTGGGAGGGCAGCTCTGCCCATCCTTCCTCCCTCGGTGTCCTGTCTGCCATGCTGTGACCGGCCTTTCTCCCATGCTAAGCGCGGGGACAGGAAAGGACAAGCACAGCCAAGCAGCACATGAAGGGAATGAGACCTTCTGGAAACTAAAGTAAGACATTCTGCGGTTTTTAAACTTGTGTTTCCTTTTTTGAGGCAGGATCTTGCTCTGTAGCCCAGGATGGTCCTGAACTCACTATGGAGCCCAGGGTGGCCTTGGACTCACTGCAATCCTCCTGCCTCAGCCTCCCGAATGCTGGGATTACAGCTTGGCTTATGTGGTGCTGGGGAATCAAATTCGGGTACTTGGCACTTGACACAGCACTTGCTAGGCAAGCGCTTTAACCACTGAGCCATTCCTCCAGCCCCTAAAATAAGACCTTCTGAAAGTTTACTTTCCAGGCACTAAAATAAATCTTTCCTCCCTTAAGTTGTGGATGTCAGGTATTTCTGTCACACTGACAAATAAAATTAACTAAGTTATATAGTGTCCCAACAGCAGAGAGACAGAATCAACATCCATGTCCATTGATGGATATACATGGATATAAAAAAATGCAATGTCTCTACATACAGAATATTATTCATCCATTAAAAAGAACGAGGCCCTGTCACTTGTGGCAACATGGATGGACATGAAGGACATTATGTTAAGTGAAATAAGACAGGCACAGAAAGACAAATACTGTGTGATCTCACTTACATGTGGGAGCTAAAAAATAATTCTTGATCCCATAGAGACAGAAAGCAGGACAGTGGTTGTCAGAGGCTGGAAAGGGGCTGGGGACTTGGAGAAGATGGTGGGTACCGGGTACAGCTAGGTAAGAGGAACCACCTCCAACGTCCCCCAGCACAGCAGGGTAATGACGGCTGAAAGTCCTTGTCTACTCCACTTAGCTAGTCGAGAAGTTTCTCTAATGTTCCGAAGACACGACGGGCATGCCAGGTGACGGACCGGGCGATTTCTCTGGCCCGATCATCACCCATTGCAAACGTGGCCTGAAAGGTCGTTGGTCTCCCAGCGACACCCATGAGGGTTAAGTGCCAATTCAAGTGTGCCATTTTAGAGGTTACACGGTGTCCGACTGAGCCGCAGGAAGCGGCTGACCCGAGCTGAGCACAGCAGGGCGGGACACACGAGGAGGAGCGCCGAGCTCACCAAGGCACGCTGCGCTTCTGAACAGGGAAAGGAGCTCCAGGAGAACAGCGGCAAATCCTCCGCAGCGTCCTCCACTCCACCTCCTTCCACAGGCTTGGGGACACGCGGTACAGGGCCTAGGCCTCCCCCGTCACCCCTCCTCCAAGACTTACATAAGTACATGATATTCTAGTGGGCAAAAAAAAAAAAAAAAAAAAAGGTTACAACATGCACCCCATGGGCCTATTTTGTAAGAAAGAATATATATAAAAAGAATCCCCCCTCTTCTTATCCTCCCATGTATTCTGCGTGTACGGTGTGAAAAGATCACTGTGAAATAATCTTTTGGTGCATAAAAGGTGAGCCAGGTGTGATGCCACAGACCTGGAATCCCAGCACTCTGGGAAGCTGAGGCAGGAGAATCCAAACTGGGCAACTTAGCAAGACTGCCTCGAAATAAGGGCTGGGGACGCAGCTCAGCGTGAGGACACAGGGAAATTGTTTTTTAAAAAGACAAAGAACTGGGCCATAGCCATAGTGGGATCCTGTTCGGGTGAGGAAACCCATGTGCTCTTTCCTCTCTCTTTCCCTGAGGTCTTTCTCTCTCTAGAGGCAGAAACTGTGGCATTGAGTCTGACTCCAGGACAGTGCCTGGCCCTCTTACAGATGGGGGCTCCCCCGTCTCCAGAACCTGTCCCAGGCGGTCAGTGGGGAAGGGGACTTCAAGATGCACAGTGGCTTCAGGAGGGACCCGGGCCCTTTAATATGCCTTTGGGATGAGCCACGTGTCCCAGCTTACCAGAGATCAGCAAAAACCCCACCAAGAATGAACAAGCACTGACACTGTGTGTGTCCTCATCTCCACTCATGGCCTTAGATAGTCTGTCCCAGCAACCGAAAGCTGACGAACCCACGCATTTCTAACTTTTCTATAAATAGTATTTGTCACATCAATAGCAAGAGGGACCAAAAAAGCCAGATAGCTACATTCACTGCGAGGTGGGAGAACCCCGGTGCACTCAGCATTTCTCACACTTCCGGGAGGAAGATGAGCTATGCTAAGGGAGCACGTAGTTTCACACGGCCCACCTGGGTGGCTCGGAAGTCACAGGGATTTCACAGCTCTGCTGGAGAGATGTTTATTTTCAGCAACACAAGGGATCAATTCTGTCCTCTCTCCCGCCTCTTCTCCTCCCCACCCTCATCCCCCAGAGCCTCTGAAAGACCCAGGGCCCTGTTCACACCAGCCAGAAATGGTCATGCCTTCCTGTCACTTTCCTGTGTCCACAATCAGGTGTTATTTTGTTTTTACATCTTTGTCCTTCATGGTTTAAAATTCTAGTGAAATCTACATGCTTTGGAGGAGCCTGATTACCATAGCTGAATATTTTGGGAAGCTGCCCCAGGTGCTGGACATGTTGATGAGGGTTTTAAAAGCATCCGTGACCCATGTAACTCTTATCACCGTCTCAGTGCACAGCGCTCATCAACAGTTCTGTCTTGCAGTTGATTGGACTGAATCAGACTCCAAGAAATGCACTGAAGGTCACACAGCTTCTAAGCAGCAAACCCAGGGGCTGTGATTCCACAGCCCACTTGCTGGGCCCCCTTAGTCCTGTCTGTGGGATTGTCACAAACAGCAGGAACACGTGTCTTGTGTCACCGGACCTAATGGTACAGACTCATGAAGCCATATACAGAAGTAAAGAATATTAAAAATCTTATTTTACATCTTAAAAATCCACAGAAGCTGGGAATTTTGTGCCCCACCACACGACTGCTCGTCATTGGGACAACCTGAGATCCCAGGAGAAAGCTCTGTTGACTTCTTGGCTCTAATCAGACCCAGGCCCCTCCACAAGTGCATGAGCTCCACTCTGAGCGCCATGGACCTGACGGGAGGATGGATTAAGTTGCCATCTTTCCACATATCATGAGATGCCAAAGTGGAAAAAACATGGTAGGTGCTACAGGGGTGAAGTTCAGGGTCAAAATGTGGGCCCAACATGCAGAAGGACCCAGGCTTGGTCCCCAGAGCCACAGAACAAAATCCAAACCACAGTGGTTTCTGTTCTTTTCTTTGCAGCATCCCTGTTGTAAACAGAGACCTAAGGCCTCTAACATGTGTCCATTCACCATCCTCATTGTCCAGAGACTGACCACAAAATATGAAGGAAAAGGATGACCCTTAAAGGCCATAATCCCCAAAGCTTGGGTCTGTGACACAGATTCCAACCGCTTTGGATTCTCCTGACTTCTGGATGTTTCCCTAAGCCAGTGATGGTAACCACTCTACAGTCAGTGTCTACACTGAAAACTTAAAACTCAACCCCCCAAATTGTATGTATTGCTTTAGATACTATGACACAATTCTGGGGTATTTGAAGATGCTCTTCCTTTAAGAGTGTATGGACCAGGGGCACCCAGGCTCATCGTGGGAACTTCTAACCTTCATGTGGCTTTCTTTACCACCCCGACCAAAGTTCTTGGGTGGGGAATGCAGGATGGCTTTGCTCCAGCCCATAGGAGAGGCAGTCTGCCTTGTGGAAATTAAGCTGGCCTTCAAAGTACAGCATAGGTAATACAGTAGCCTACAGCCCCTGAAGGAAGGTCAAAAAGTAGGAGAATTTTGGAGCACGTGGAAAGCAGACCATGGACCACAGCCTTTAGGCTCCTGTGGGATTTTTACATACAATGTGATTCTGTGGCTTCCGGTCTGTTTCCCTGGGTAGACTGTGAGTTATGCAGGAGATGCCAGTCCTGTCTGAATCTCATGAGTTGGATCACAAAGCCAGGCACAGAGCCGGCACCTAACCAATTTTTAAATCCTGCATCAAGGTTCTTCCCTATTCCACTCCCATCCCACAAAACAACTGCGAACAGCTGGCGACATCTAGACCCCAGCGGATTTTAGCAGGAGGTAAGTCGGACAGGAAGGATACAGGTGTTTTGTCTGATAGAAAGCCTCTGGCATTGATTTTTTTTTTTTGGTAGTATTGATGGCTGCATTTATTTTGTTATCTCTGCACTGAACCCAGATCCAAACTGAGCAAAGATCCGAGATATCCTAGGGGGGTCGGGTTTCAAATAGTCTTCATTCCGCCCTCACAGTTGTCCTTCTATTCCTAATTTCCGGATTTAGAAAAGATCCCAGTACTGATTCCATCGTCTGGAAAGAAACTCCTTCCAGGGCTTGTAGAATTCATCATGATAATAACGGTCCCCAAGTCTGGCTTCTGGGCAAGTGCCGGTCGGGCTGCGTGTCCTGCAGAAATCCTATGTCCCCTGAGGCCAGGCCTCTGAGATGGAGATTCTTTTCATTCCCATTTTATAGAACAGGAAACTGAGGCCTGGGGCTCAAACAGCACAGGCAAGGTCATGGAGGCAGGAAGCAGCAGGCTGTGCCCAGTGTGGCCGCGGGGCACTGCAGCCACACTCTCGGCCCTTGGTCTCTGGGCTTCCTTTGGTTTTGCACTCTGCTGTCAGGGCACAGAAGGGGGTGAAACACCAGCCAGGCTTACTCCGTGGGGCAGAATTCTTTGTCTGGTTCCACTTCTCAGATTCTTCAACACAGAGGAACCGTATTTTTTATTCATAGTACTGAGGTTTAAACCCAGGGCCTTCATACTAAGTTACATCCTCAGCCCGTTGATTTTTTTAAAAATTTTTACTTTGTGTAGTATTTGGGATTGAACTCTAAGCCCTCCCACTGAGCTACATCACCAGTCCGTTTTTTCCTTCTAAGACAGGATCTCACTAAGTTGCTTGATTTACCCAGGCTGGGCTCAGACTTGTGATCCTCCTGCCTCAGCCTTCCAGAGTCTTGGGATTACAGGCCTGCAACATCCTGGCAGGACACATTTTTAATTTTTTTTTTTAACTTTTGAGTCAATGTCTTACTAAGTTACCCAGGTTTGCCTTGAACTTGTGATCCTCCTGCCTCAGCCTCCCAGACTGCCAGGATTATACGGCTGCAACACCATGTTGGCTGGAACTGCGCTTGTATGAACTGACAAAGAGTTTCCATGCAAGGGTGTCAGACCTTGCCAGCAGCCGCAAGGCCTAAGCCACAGAACAGTGGCTGCAGAAATGCAGAAGACCCGGGCCTGGCCCACCTTAGGCAGGTAAAGCGAGTTCCCGTCTCCTTTTCACCCCCACCTTTAAGGACAACTGCAGCAGCGCCGGGACGCCTCCCCCAATACGTGTCCAGAGTGGCCCCGTTTCGAGCCAGCGCCATTAGCGCTGCGGAGGCTGAGGCCCAGGGGGAGAGGAGACAGGCCTGGCGCTCCCCAAAACCACGCGAACACCTGAATAATTTAGCACTGGCAGAAAGCAGCCCTCCCTGGCACACTTGCCTCCAGCATCTACAGTGCCCTCCAAAGAGCTCCAAAGGCTTTCTGGGGCCACTGGCCAATTTTGAAATCAAAGTCACACCGAAATGGTGGTTTACCTCGTGAGGCAAGCCCAGCTGGGGACAGCAGCAGGAAGGGCCAGGGCAGCTCTGCAGAGAAGCTGCAGGCAGGAGCCCCGCTGCCCACGTGCTGGCGGCAGTGGAGGGAAAGCAGAAAGGACCAGGGCTGCGAGATCTGCGAGCAGTGGAGGGAAGCCACCTCGCCCCCCGGTGCTCTGCTACCCAGACTCCCTTGCTGGCTGCCACAGGAAGCCCTGGAGGAGACGGCAGCGTATCTGCACCTCTCTGGGCACTGACAGCCTGCCCCGTGGGCTGCTCCTCCTCTGTGGCTGTGGCTGGGCAGGCTGCCCTGGCTCAGCTCCTTCCGGGACAGCTCACCTCTGGGGTTCTACCCTCCCGCTCATCCCACCAGCCTGGGTGGCGGCAGCACCCGGCCACTGCAGGCCTGAGCTCCTCGCCACGCCCTCTGTCTGTCAGTGCGGTGACGCCCTGATTGAATGCCAGAGACTAGGTACTTTATCAAGCAGAGAGGCCTAGTTGGCTCACGATTTTGATGGCTGTGAAGTCCAAAGAGCCTGAGGCACTCTGGCCACGTCAAGACGCAGTACAGAAGTGGAAAGGAAGACAGCCACACACATAGGGGAGCAGCGGGGGGCTAGCTTTGTATGAGCCCACTCAGAGAGCTGGTCCAGGCTCTGAGACCGACTCCACTCTCACAGGACAGGCTTTATTAATACCCTCCCCCAGGTGGTGCCCCACAATCTAATCACCTCTCACCAGGCCCTGCCCCTTAGTTTCCACACCCTCAGCACTTAACATTCCCAGCTCACAAACCCCTGCGGGAAATCCCGTCCAAACCATAGCAATTTTTTAAACCAATTCCTGCATTTGAGTCTGTTTTAAAAGCCCAAAGTCAATCCTATATTTTCCTGACAGATCCCTAACTGACAGACCCACCAGGAAATAAGAAATGGTCAAAAATGCAATTTTTCAGGTAGCAACACATACTTGCACCAACAGCTCAACCCTTCCAGAAAATACACAGCTGGAAATCAAGGACTCCCAGGGGAAAAGGATTCTGTGGTGGCAGCTGTTGAGAGGTGGGGAACCTACCAAACAAGTTTCTCATCTTTGGATATCTAAGACCGAAAAAAAAAAAAACCTTTTATATCAGCAAATCTGGGTTCAAATCCCTGCTCTACCTTTTACCAGCTGAAGGGCTTTGGGTCACATAGCCTCCTGAGGCTCAGGGTTTCCACCTGCAGAATGGGGATAATAATACTTGTATCTTACAGGATTATTTTAACACAGGTAACACAGGTAACAGATCCACTCATACAGTCTTCCTTGATTCAATGTAACTTAGAGATACCACACACACATTCCCAGGGTGCAAGCCAGGTTCCAGAACTTGCTGGAACCATTTTTGGTCTTTTGTGAATCTTCAAGAAATATGAAAGATGCCTCCTACCCTTAAAAAAAAAAAATAAAAGCCAGGCGTGATGGCGCATACCTGTAATCCCAGCACTCTGGAGGCTGAGGCAGGAAGACTGTTGTGAGTTTGAGGCCAGCCTGGGCTACTTAATGAGTTCAGGACCAGCCTGGAATACAGACTGAGACCCTGCCTCAAAAACAAAGAGAGGGAGAGAGAGAGAGAGAGAGGGAGAGGGAGAGGGAGAGAGAGAGAGAGAGAGAGAGAGGGAGGGAGGGAGGGGGAGAGGGAGAGGGAGAGAGAGAAACATGACATCTGCCAGGAAAAAAAATGTCACCTGGTCCAAAAAGAAGGGAAGGGGCATTATTTCTTTGAGCAGAGAAATAGCAAATTCTGGCACCGCATAATGAAACTTTTGACACATGAAGCCCGCCCTGTGTGGCTTTGGCCTTGACAGAGATGAAAGAGGCATTTGGCTGAAACACCTCTGCAAATGTCATCTCTGGAGCCAGGGAAGAACGGCTACTGTTGCCTAGGTTTGGAAGAGGCCCCATGGGACCTGACGGCTGAGAATTCTTCAGCTTGTTGGCTGCTAGGATAAAATTGAAAAGCAAGATCTAGCCTTTCTCTTGTGATGTTTAAAATAAAACAAGGAAGCAGAGTCCCTGTGCAGGAAGGTGAAATGCCCCCCCCCCCCCCCCGCCACCAATAAACCCCTGCTTGCAACTTTGAATTGTCTATCAGATAAGGGATTAGCCTGCTGACACCGTGGTCGGCAGGACTTCTTAATAAAAACCTGTTATCTGATCTTCAGCAGCTAGAGATGAAAACTCCATTCTGCTATCTTGATGGATTCCTGGATGGGGTCAGAGATGACAAATCCAAACCTCGCTGACCTCACACAGTCATGGGGAGGGGAGGTGGCCCAGCAGCTCAAGCAAGCCCTCTCTGAGCTGCGCCCTCTCTGAGCTGTGCCGGTGCTGTTAGGTAAGACTGAAGTCACCGGTGGCAGAGTCCGAACCGTCACCACTCAGAGCCAGCAAAGGAGATGGCCACCTGCTGCAGCTGGATGTGGTTTGTCCCCCAAAGCAGGGGTCCCCTGCAGCAGTCTGGGGCCTCTTGGGAACCGGGCACACAGCGCGAGGCGAGTGGTGGCTCAGTGTGTGACACCCACCTTGTGTCAGATCAGCAGGGGCGATGCCATATTTTCACAGGAGCAAGAGCCCCACTGTGGACTGGACATGCCAGGGATCTGGTGGCGTGCTCCTTAGGACGCTCCACTGCCCAGTGATCTGAGGTGCAGCCGGGATGGGAAGCCAGCACCACCCTCTCCTCCCCCACCCCACTCTAAATTCTGTCTACAGAAAAATCACCCCTCACAAAGCCTGTCCCTAGTGTTAGGAAGGTTGGAGGCTACTGCCGCAAAAATTGGGGTCCTTGGTGGGGTAGAGCTGAGAGCTGATAGAATCTTTAAAACATGGTGTGAGATTAAGTAGCTCTGATGGAAACACCATTAGTTTCCACAAAAGCCAGTTGTAAAAAGAATGAATCTGGCTCCTGAATGTTCCTGCCATGTGACTGTTTTCTGTCCTGAGCACATGCTCCTGAAATGACCCACCATGGCGTAACGCAGAAAGGGAAATTGCCAGAGACCACACAGAGGGGCTACTCCATCTTGGACTTTCAAGTCTCCAAAACTTTAGCCAGACCACCCAGCCTCTGGTATTTTGTTACAGTAATAGAAAAAGACTGATACACCAGGCTTATCAGATAGACGTGCAACGCCGATATGAGCAAAATGTGCTACATGCATGACAGACACGTCGTGCCATGGGCAGGGACTCGTGGAGCCAGAGGCCTGGGCTCAAATCTCAGCTGCTTTCTTCTCTGACTGGGTGTCAGCAAGCGTCTTGCCTCTCTGAGCGTCTGAGCCTGGATTTTCTCAGTTGCTACCTGAGGGCGATGATCTTCCATAAAACCAGCAAGGCTGCCTCCTACACAGCATTACCGCGGGGGTCGAAGGATGGAACAGACTGTGAGAAGCGTCTGGCAATCGTGATCCGCCCAGTGTCTGAGCCTGGCTCTTCCAGCGGAGCGCAGGTGCTCTGGGAAAGGAGCCCAGAAAGCATCTGCGGGGGTGGATGGGGAGACCGCGGCGGCAAGGGGAGAAAGGCCGAAACAGGGGAGTATGATGAGCTCAGGACTCGGCACAGGACATGCTCAGAGACACCCCAGCCAGAGGCAGGCACGCTGGGTACCTGCACGCAGGTACAGATTTGGCTGCTGTCATCAAAAGACCTAAAATGAAAGTGTGTTTGTGTCTCAGTAGAAGTCTGGAAGTCAGTCCAGCACTGAGGTGCCGCAGGGCTCCTGCGGGGGTTGGGGGGATGGGGCGTCACAATACACACTGCCCAGCCCGTTGCCCAGTGACTGAGGAACTCTGGGAAGAGATACAGAGTGTGCACCTGAGCCAGGCTACCTGGGAGTGCACGGGGGATTCATGGGAAAACATTTCCTAAAATCCAGGACACTGGGAAGGCTGGTGGCGTGCTCGATCTAACCCAGGGACGTTGGCTCCATAGCACTTCCAGGGCTCCAGCCTCTGGACACAAGCCAGCCCTATCCACTCCTGCAGAATTTCCAGCCCACCGGTTAGAGTGCTTGCCTAGCAAGCACAAGGCCCCGAGTTTGATTCCCCAGCACCACATAAGCCAGTCAGGTGGTGCATTCCTGTAATCCCAGCACTCAGGAGGCTGAGGCAGGAGGACTGCCTTGAGTTCCATGCCAGCCTGGCTACACAGTGAGTTCAGGATCAGCATGGTCTGCAGAGCAAGACCCTGTCTCAAAAAAACAACAAAATTTTCCAGTCCACACACCTGTGCTGCAGACTTCCAACCCACCTGCCCCTGCAACCGCACAAGGCAATTTCTACACCCTGCTGGAGACCCTGTGCACGAAGTCCCCATCTGGTGACCTCCTAGCACTGTGCTATTCCAGCCTCTCTCTGTCATCTGTCAACTGTCAAGCGCCCAAACTCCCGGCCCCAGGTCACTCTTCCATTTGTTGGGAAACACAGACCACGTCCATCCAGAGGTGTTCTTCCCTCATTCCTCTGGTGGCCGGTTCCTCGGGTTTCCCCTCGGCACACAGACACTCAGGCCGAAGGTCATCTTTCCCCCGCAGCTAGTGGGGCCTGAGACGTGAGCAGAAATGACTGAGCAGCACTGGAGGACTTCTTGCAAACATGTGAAGCCTGGGGGTGGGGGGGGGTACGACAGGCGTGAAAGCAGCCATGGAGACCAGAAGGTCATGGCGAGGGAGATCATCACAGCAGTCAAGCAGAAGGTTCCTGCAACTCTAGTGATTGAGAAACAACCACCTCAGTGCCGGACTGACTTCCAGACTTCTACTGAGACACGAACACACTTTCATTTTAGGTCTTTTGATGACAGCAGCCAAATCTGTACGGAATTCACTGCAAAGATCCACAATATGAAAGGGCCCTGCCCCATGCCTCAACGTCCCCTTTTCAGGGTCAGCCACAACCACGCATGACCCTTTAAATCTGACCACGATGGAACATGACTTGTGGCTGGAGGGACAGAAATCTGAACAGTGTTGATATTTTTAAGAACTTGGGCAGATCCCCTGGTGGCTGATGGTGGCACATGTGGTCCCAGCTGATGGGTTTTCCCTACAGGTGCCCTTGGCAGGGACTCTGCAGATCCTCCCTCAGAAGGCTGGGTCTGTTTTGATGCTGTCATAATTCAAGGCTGGCCTGCTGTCCAGCCTAGTCCAGGAGAAAGCATGCTGCCAGCTCCTAGCCTGGGCACCCAAGGATGGCATGTGCCTGAGCTCCCTGGGGGACGGTCACCCTGAGATCAGGTTCAAAGGCAGGACTAGGCTCTAGGCAAAGCAGATGTAACTCAACCCAGGCAAGACGCTCCCCATCACCCAGAATCCCACAGACCAAGATCAACCGAGCCCAGAACAAGCCAGCCGGGTCCAGTTTCAACTGCCAACTCACAAACTTATGAACTAAATAAATGGTGGGTGTTTCGAGGCACTAACTAACTCTGAGGTGGTTAAAGCAGTCATACTTCAAACATGGGCCTTTGCCTCTGTATTCTATGTGCAGCTCAAGGTCTCAGAAGCAAAGAGCTAAAAGCTTTTGATTTCCAGGATGGGGAATGAGCATGCAGACCTCTTCAGAAGGTTCGTGGTGATATCTGGCAACCTTTAAGTGCATGCATCCTTTAAGCCAGCAAACCACCTGCAGAACCAGGTCCCACAGAAATAGTTGGTGCAAGTGCTGAAGGATACGGATGAAAATTGCTACGTTGTTTACAGTCACAGACATCAGAAACCGGCCAAATATCTATCAGTAGAGACAGATTACCTGAAATATGTCCTAGCCACTCAGTAGAGTACTACACAGCCATGAAAAGAGCTTACGGACTGGCATAGAAAAGCGTGCAAGGTAACTCCAGCAAGGAATGTTGAACACATGTGTTCAAGACTTTTGAAAAAATGTGTCTATAATAAAGACACTTTAAAAATCTGACAGGAGACCAAGGACAGCGACTGGCTTAGTGGGCTTTGCAAGGATAAGAATTCTTTTCCTTTTCACTCTATTTCTTTGTACTTTGGTTTAACTTATAAGATGAATATTATCTTTGAAAATATGACACATAATCACAAGGGGAAACTCTGAAGGCTGCATGGCCACCGGAGGATGGTGACGATGCAGTTATTGGGCTTCTGGGCCATTTCCTTGAACCGAAAGCAGCTCTGTTCTTAACTGTTCTTTGCAGCACCACGGCTAGCGCCCGCCGCGAATCTTACAGAGGAGCCTTTCCTCCCGGGCCGCCCTCCGTGGTACCAGAGGACAACGGGCTTGATTTCATCCTCATTCATCCTGACGCTTGGACAGGGAGCGGCTTGCGCAACCGTACCGCGTCTGTGCTTCTCACCGACGCAGTGCCATCTCTGATGGATTTCGACAGAGCCGAGGACCTGATGCAGAGGACGGGAAGGCGCCTGACTCGTTTTTCACTGCCCAGGAGGCTACTGGGAAGGCCAACATATGCATACAAATCCTCTCCGGGATTCTGCCGCGGAGCAGGACAGCACAAGCCACAAGGAGTCTGAGGGTGCGAGATCAGGCTGCTGGAGGCTCTGCATGCCCACGTCGCACGGTCTGCCTGAGCACAAACGGCTTTGAACAGCGGGCAGTGGGGAACTCGGCTTGCAAGGGCATTTGCCGGAGGAGTTCCCGGCTTTCCCAAAAGCATCACCTGTGGCCCTAAGAGTTCTTTACAGAGCCCTCTCTACCTACAACAGAGAGCCAACCATGGACGCGGTTCACCAATTCGTCCCAGGGTGGCACCTGTGTGCCAGGCTCTGTGCTGGGCACAGGAGAAGGCATGTGTGTGAGACAAATGTCATGGTGGTCCCTGAGGAGAGGGGCTAAGCGCACCATCACACCAAGCGATGGTGCCATGTCTAATGGGTGGCAATCTAGCCTAGGGAGTCAGAGAAGGCTTCCCTGAGGAAGAGACATTTGACTGCAGGTCCGGAACATGTGTCGGTACTGACTAGATAAAGGGGGAGGGGAGCACCTGCCCTCCGTCCAGGGAGCAGCTTCTTATGGGTTCCTTCTGGCTGAGCCCACAGGTAGCAGGAGATCAGGTGGACAGGCAGGAGCGTATGGCTCAGGGCCTGGGCTCCCAACTCCTTCGCTGCAAAGCTGCCCCAGGGTGGCTGGGACCTTGACCCCCAGGGTCCTCCAATGGGACCTACGCTCCACAGTTCTTTGTTTTGGGCGCCATTATCCTTCTCCTCTTCCTCAGCCCCTTCCTCCCTCTCTCTCTCTCTCTCTCTCTCTCTCTCTCTCTCTCTCTCTCTCTCTCTCTTTCTCTCCCCTCTCTCTCCCTCGTCCCAGAATGGCAGCACACATCCTGCTTCCCTACCCTGGGTTTGCACACTGTCCCTCCAAGTTTCCTTCACTCACATCCTTATATTTAGCCCCTTTATGAACATCTACCCTGAGGCTGGGGGTGCAGATCAGGACGTAGAGTGCTTGCCTGGCAAGCACAAGACCTCGGGTTCAATCCCTAGCACCACATAAGCCAGGTGTGGGGATGCACATCTGTAATCCCAGCACTTGGGAGGCTGAGGCAGGACGATTGCTCTGAGCTCAAGGTCTGCCTGGACTAAAAGGGAGACCTTGTCTCAAAATAAAATTTTAAAAAATTTAAAATATCTGCCCCTTAAACTCCTCCAATACAAACTTCTCCACCTTTCCTGCTGAGCCCCTGACTTACACAGAACAAACCTTCCTAAGGTCCTAAACTTGCCACCTAAGTACTGGGGTGAATTCAGTGCCTTCACAGACACGACTGCCTGGGAAAGAGGGCCAGCATGGGAAGGGAATCAGGCTGCGTATCATCTGAGCTTCCTATTATTAACCAAGTAGAAATGTGAGTATACACCCAATTCCTAGGTAAAAAGCCCAATTTCACATTGCAGGATAGAGATTGGGGCTAGTCATCTGAACAACCATCGTGTTTAAAATCTTAAGAGTAAGTGAGATTATCTAGAAGGAGAGAGAGAGAGAGAGAGAGAGAGAGAGAGAGAGAGAGAGAGAGAGAGAGAGAGAGAGAACTGTGCAAAAGCCCTGTGGCAGAAGGAACTTGGGAAATGTCCCTGTAGCTGCAGCAGAGAGCCAGAGAGCTGTGAAAGATGAAGCTTCAGAGGTGCCAGGTGAGGATTCAGGTCTTTACCCAAAGATCCTGGAGGGGACTGTAAGGTTTTAGGCAAAAGGATCAGATCAGCATTCCCGCACAGTGATGGCAATTAAGATTGGGGAATATGGATCCAAGGCCAAGGCCCGCCGACCGTACACAATGAAAAACTAAATCCCAATAAACACAAAGCTCTTCTGAACACACTGTGACAACGACACCAATGTCCAGGCATCTCCGTTCCTGAGGCCCTGGCTTGGGGACAGGTGCAGAACCCTCCCCTGTCACACTGCCAGACGTGGACATTTCATTATAATTCAAGCTACTATTCCTCACCCAGCTTGCTTTGACTAAAAAAAAAAATATGCAATTGAAAAAATCTAGGCTCTTGCCTCCTCTGATCGAGCCCCGAGTGCAAGAGTGAAGGGAAACTGAGGTGGCTCCATTTTCATGCCCTCACTTGCCTTCTGAACCATGGCACTGAAACATATGGGTTCATGTGAGGCTCGCCCCAGCAGCAGGGTCGGCGCTGGGAGGCACAGGCCGGTTCCACAGGTGGGGAGACGGCATTAAAGGCTAAAGAAAAGCCAGAATATGGGCACTAATCGAGTTGCTAAAATGGGACCCTACAAGGCAAAGCTTTCAGACATCTCTCCACCTCTCCCACACCATTAAAACACCCACGGCACCATACAGCGGAGAAAAGAGACGTAAGCCATTAAGCTCAGCAGCCAGATGATCACCCATCAGTGACCTACATCGTGACTGGGGCTGCAGGAGCAGAAGTCCGCACCAGGCAACTGAGAGGGTCGCCTGAGATGTCAGCTCATGTGTGCAGCAGGTGGGGGGCAGGGGGGGTGCCTCCAGCCTGATGCCTCCAATCCAAGTCCCCTGCCTGGCAAGGGGCGTGCTGCCCCCGCAGCAGCTGTGCCCCTACAAAGGCCCTTTGAGGTTCAGGGAGTCTCTGCCAGAGCAAGGTGGCTTTTAGGAAAACCGATGTTCCCAAAAGCAGAGTGTATAGAAGCTCTCAGGGCATCATTTCCATCACCAGACAATCCTTCCTCTTTTTCGTATGTGTATGTGGTACTAGGGACCAAGCCCAGAGCCTGTGCTCTGAGCTACATCCTCAATGCATTTTTATTTCTGATTTTCAGACAGCATCTTTATTGTGGGTTGGATCTGGAATGCCCCCCCCCCCCCCGCAAAGTCTCATATGTTTGAATGTTATGGATTGTCTATGGAACCATGTGCTTTTGGTGGAGATTGGGGCCTAGTCTGGAGGGGAGGATTACAGGCATGTAAATTGGATTACAGGCGTGTAGTGGGGGTTTACCACACCTTCCACACCTGGATCCAGGAGGGGGTGATCACTGGGAGGAGACCTAGAAGGACATATAAGCTGCTTCCTGCCTTCCTGGGAGGACTAGTCTCAATTTGCCCTGACTTGCCTTCCTGTGAGAAGCTGCCAGCTCTGCCTCTGCCATGTACTGCCATGGCTGCTGGCCGACCCTGAGTGGACTGGGACCTTCCCAAACTCTGAGCGAAAATAAACCTTTCCTCCCTTAAATTTGTGGGTGTCGGGTACTGAGTCACAGCAATGCAAAGTAACTGAGACAAGCCCTTCTGCCCGTCACCTGCAGTCTCTCAGTCCCAAAGCGGGATCTCATGGGCCCACCCTGGCCATGGGCCCAACCCTGTGGCTGAAGGTTCAGAAAGAACCGGTCCCCATGAACAACAGCCATCAGGAACTTAGGGCAGAGGCTGACAGACAATAACCTGTGGGTCACATCTGGCCTGACACCTGTTTCTGTAAGCAAAGTTGCACCTGCTTATCGGCTAAGGCTACCTGGCACTACAGTGGCCGAGCGCAGCAGCTGTGGGAGAAGCTGTGCAGCCCTCAAAGCCTCAGTCATTGCTGTGGGATCTTCTATGGAAAAGCTATGCTGACCCCGGCCGCAGGCTACAGGAACAGAGCGAGGTCCTCTGCTGCTTATAGTAAACGCCAGTGTTGCTTCGTGGGTCACTGCAAAACCCTCAGGTTCAACCCTCAGTACCAAATAATAAATTATCTAGTGATCGTGTTCATATTTCTTTCAATAGGGCCCGGGGGCCCTATTATGATGACACCCAAAGGCCCTCACCAGGTGCTGGCCTTAATCTTGGACTGCCTAGCCTCTAGAACTGCGAGAAAGAATTTCCTCCTCTTTATAAATTAGCCAGTCTGCAGTAATTTGCCAGTGGAAAAGAGACCAACACAATCAGGTTACCTTTGTGATAATTAAAGGTTCTGATTCAACCAACAAAGCCAATAAAGAGAATCTGTCATCTCAGGGAACAGAGTCTCCAGGATTAATTCCGTTCTGTGACACTGTGCCAAGGCCCAGCACTGTCCTCATTGTGTCTCCTCTGCCACCTTGATGTCAGCACCATAATGTCAAAAGATGGCTTTCCTAGTCCTAGATGCCATTTTTCAGTTGTAAGGTCCCATGCGGCCATAGGAGAGGCTCCGTGTGTGTGTGTGTGTGTGTGTGTGTGTGTGTGTGTGTGTGTGTGTGTTTAAACAGAAATAAGCTCTTTTTCTAAAGATCCCAGCAGACGTCTTATATCTCAATGGCTACAACAGCATCACCTGTATAAGCCAGTCAAAAGTCATGAAGCCACAATGATGCATGAGTTGAGATTTGAGGACAGCAAGGGTCCCTTGGGCCAGCTCAGCCTCTCTTCTTTTGGAGCCCCCAACCTCATCGTGGAGCCCCCCACACTCATGACTTCATCTAACCCTAACCTCTCCCAAAGGGCCCACCTCCAAATACCATCGATATGTGAATTTGAGAATTCAGTTTCCGAGACATGAACTTTCGAGGACACATCCAACCAACAGCGCTGACACCCCTAGAAGCATTTACAATGCACCATAATGCCCAGTACCCACAACTCTGACACTCGGCCGAGTGACACTCACCCCTTGTCAATGTCCCTCACCCACTAAGCAGGCAACGCTAACAACCTCGTTTTACAGATGAGAAACCAAAGCTCAGTGGCAATGTAAACATCCCTCAGGTCCCCAAGCTAGTGACACAGCTGGGCAGGAGCCTCTGTATCCCACCCTCGTCCACACACGGCCGCTTGTGGCAGCCCATGAGTGGTGGTCCGCTCTCATCCCCCTGACATTTACAAACTCGCTCCCAGCACAGCTGTCACACCCAGGAACTCTGCAAGGAACAACTGCCATCTTTGAACGACTCCGTGAAGACACTCAAGAGATTTGCTGTGAAATCCAAACCAGCTGTGATTTATCCCCATTGAAGCTCCTGCTGAAGCGGAAGATGGAACCTGGCAGAGGCGGGGCTCGCCCAGCATTCAGGCACCCTCAACCTGTGCCCCAAAAGCAAGATTCTAATTCAGCTCAAGCACTACTTGCAGAATTTTTTTTTTTCCGGCTGTGATCATCTTAAACCGCAGTTCAAGTGCTTTGGCTCCAGTGCTTAATGCACAACTGAGAACAACCTCTCCTTCTGGGGACAAACTCAGTGAGTCTGTAACATGTCTAGCTAATGCCATGGAGGTACAGGCATCGAGCGACGAGACGGCGAGACGCTTAGGCCAAGAGCCCCAGCCTCAAACAGGTGGCAAACTCATCCAAGCTGACTTTGGATAAAATAATCCTTCACTGTAGGGTCAAAAAAAAAAAAATTAAGGGTACAAGGCAGGGCTGGAGGAATGGCTCAGCGGTTAAAGCAAGTGCCAAGTCAGGTGCTAAGTCCCCGAGTTTGATTCCCCAGCACCACATAAACCAGGCATGATGGCATATGGAGGCTGAGGCAGGAGGGCTGCGGTGAGTCTAAGGCCAGCCTGGGCTCCACAGTGAGTTCAGGACCAGCCTGGGCTGCCGAGTGAGACCCTGTCTCAATAAATAAACAAATAAGTGGTTTTGCAAATGACCAATAAACTTGATTATCAACTAAAGAGTGATTAGGTCTGCCAGTCCACCCCACCTTCTTGTGGGTGTGGGTGCGGCGCTGCCTCTGTCTCTGAGGCAGAGTCTGGCCAAGCAGCCCAGGCCAGGCTGGAACTTGTGATCCTCCTCCCGGCTCCCAGAGGGCCGAGACTACAGGCCTGGACCAGCAGGCCTGGCTCATGTGCCTACAAAAAGCTTAATTCTTCCATCATGCCTTCACTGAACACGTCACGGAGCATCTCCATGTTGGAGATGCAGGTATAGGCACCGGAAAACGGCAACGCAGGATGAAACCGTTGTCCTCCCAGAATTTACATTCCGCTGAGAAGAAGAAAACATGAGGTAGGTTCATTTTAGAGGCTGTAGGAAGAACCTGAGTTTTATTTCTAATAAAATGAGAAACTGTTGGCATATTTCAAACAAGGGGGTAGCAGAATAATTTTTCTGTTCAAGGGACACTTCGGGACTGTGTCAGCCTTTTGTTTCCATAGCAGGCTATGAAAATACTGGCCTACTCTGTGTCAGACAGGAGACAGAGGAGAGAAGATTCTAAAGAGACAGATTATCATGTGCAAAGGCCCAGAGATCAAAGGAAATGCAGGGAACAACAATACAATTCAACCGCCACAGGGGGGCTGGGGGCAAGGAGGTGGGGACAAGGCCTCAGGACACATTCTAGGGCTCTGGACTGACCTCCTGATGTCCTAGGGAGCCATGGGCAAGATTAAAGCCACAGAAGGAGATGATCTGTTTACTAGAAAGAGCCACTGATCTGCAGGGGTGGGGCTGACTGGCAAGGCAGATGGAGACTAGGGACAATGGCCCCGTGATCAGCCTGGTGTGGTCACCCGGGTGAAAGAGCCCACGACCTCAGGTGGAGCAGAGAGAGGGGGACGACTCCACGGGCCATGGGCGGGCAGATGCGGCATGACTGGACGGGCAGGACGAGGGGGTCGGGAGGGGCCTGGGCCAGGTTGGGGTGCACACATGCACTTCTAACTTGCAGACAGGAGTGCGTGGTGGAACCAATGCGTGGGATGCTGTCTGCGTGGACTTGCAAGGAAGGGCACTCAGGAACCCCCAAGCATGGCACTGTGAGATGACGGGGCCACCTGGGGCCGCTCCCTGAGTGTCTGCAGTGCGGACAGCATCACTAAATATATATATATATATATTTTTTTTGGACATTCCACTTGACCCAACTACACTTCCCCTGGTATCTTTCTAGAAGCGTTAACGTCATCACACAGCGGTGACACTTGAGTACTACTCTGCCGTGAAGAAAGGTAAATTCGAGCCATTTGTGGGAAGCCGGTTGCACCCTGAGACTGTGAGCCTCAGCGAAATGAACCAGACACAGAAGGTTACGTATCGTGTGGTTCCTCGTATATAAAAAACACAAAACGTGAGATGGTAGAAAACGGAGGTGGATTTTCTGGGGATGGCTGGGGTCAGGGAGAGGGGGAGCTGGGAGGACGAGGATGGGATAAAAGCGACCTAGATGTGACGTGCGCAGGCGCCAATTTCCCAAGCTGAATGTAAGTACTAAGCACTGGAAAGCACACTGATAAAAAAGACTAATTTGGGGGGAAAGGGGGCGAAATGGATGTTAAGTTTTATTTAATTTTAATTAGTATGCTTAGCCATAGGAATCGACCTCGTTGCCAACTCCAAACCCAGATCAAATATCCCAGAGAAGTATTTAGCACTCGGATGGAAACGTGCTCGAAGCCTACAAAACTCAGCTGGTCCCGTACCCTCTGTCCTGTACAGGAGGACCTGGCTCCCCGGCCCGCCTCTTCCCCATCTCTTCCATACTGCTGACAGCAAGGTCGAGCCCTCGGAATAGCCACCTGGCGGCATTTCACACAAAAGTTCTTATTTCCCAGGACTCAGAACCCAGCACCCGAGAGGCCGGCCTCCCCGCACAGCCAAAAGTTAACATCCCAATTAAAAGCAGAAGCTGTCAATTAATGAAGCAAATAACTAACCCGCAGCACAGATGTGTTCCCCAGGGTGCGATGCGTGAATCTGCTCACTTAATTCCATAAATATTTACCAGGGACCCATCACAGGCAGGGCACTGCTGAACGGGGTGGGCGATGATGAGATAAGCCGTCCCAAATCAGAGCAGTGCGACCACGGGTCATTTACTGACGCTTCAGATGCCGGAGGCCCACCACACGTCCTGTCCCAGGGACCAGTAAGCAGCTACCTCGCCTGCCCGGCTCGTCCCTTCCCCCCAGACAAGACCTATTGCCACCCCAAGGCCAGGTGGTGGGGAAATGCACTGTCCCCAAAGTTCCAGTAACTGTGGAGGTACAAAGGGCACAAACTTACAGAACGCACCGCCTGAACGTTCATGTGACTTCCCTTGACACGCAGGGTTACACGTTTCACATACGGTACTCCTGTTTTTGCTATGATCCCTCAGGAGGAAGATAGCAGAGGTTGACCCAGATGAGTTACTGCCAAGCCACACAGCCAAGGCTTGGACAGGAGGCAGGACCAGGAATTAAGGGCAGGGAGGAAAGGTACCACACAGTGATCCGGGGATGAGCACGCAAGGAATTCATCCTCCAGGTGGGATGCTGAGTGGGAAGGGCTGGACACAGACTGTGGAAAGTGCCACAAAGGGCCACAGGCAAAGCCACAGCTGGTGGCCCGGGCCTGACATCCCAGCACTCTGGGAGGCTGAGGCAGGGGGATGGCAAGTTTGAGCCCAACCTGGGCATCCAGGTGACTTAGCAAATAAATAAATATGTATATCACGGCTGAAGATATGGGTCAGCATGAAGGCCCTGGGTTCAAGTTCAATCTCTAGGAAAGAAAGAGAAAAAACAGAGTCAAAGCCTTCTATCATGGCCTCTGTTGCTCTGTGGCAATGAGCTGTCAGATACACATCATTCTATTCACTCCCCATACCCGCACAATGAAGTCAGTACATTCACATTATCCCCACGGTACAGCTGTCAAGAGGAAGCCAGCGAGGACGGGACCTTCCTGTGATCACACAGCAAGCAGCAGTGCCGCCCCTGCCCACAGCTGTCCAAGCGCCAAGCCTGTACCTCTTGGCCTACGGAGGAGATGCCAAGGTCCTGGAATTACATACAACTGTGCTTCAGAGGAGGGAGAAGGAAACACTTGGTCCGCGGGTCCTCAAAGTTTGACTTCGATGGACTTATTTATTTATTGAGACAGGGCATCGCTCTGTAGTCCAGGATGGTCCTGAACTCACTGTGTAGCCCAGGCTGGCCTTGGAGTCAGGACAATCCCCCTGCCTCAGCCTCCCGAGGGCTAGGATTACAGGCGTGCGTCACCACACCCAGCTTTATGTGGGGCTGGGGAATCAAACACAGGGCCTTATGCAAGCTCTTCAACCGCTATAGAAGAAAAAGTAATTACGCGCAGAAATATATTGTTCAGTCCTTGCATTTACAAAGAAAAACCAATTCCAAACAATTCCTCTGGCTTCCATTAATTCTGCACGGCTGTTATCTACAGGAATCCAGGGGAACCCAGGCAAGCGGGGCATCCTGGGATTTTTGACAAGAAACAGGATGGCAAGCTGAGGGCTGGGAGTTGTCTGAGCCGGAAGAATTGCACACATGGTTCACAATCCAGGCCATTCGTGCAGCAGATGAAGACTGCCAGAGAGGCCATGCAACTTGGCCAAGCCACACAGCAAGTGAGGATGCTGGGATGTGGGGAAGGGGCCCATGAGGACAGGTGTGATTAGCCATACACGGCGCTCTGGGGCGGTGACCGCCTGACCCGTACAGTCAAATCTTTGCCGGTTCCCCTTACCCTACCGAGGCAAGTCCCACTTTATAGATGAGGAAACTAAAGTCCAAAGAAGTATGATTATACACCCCAACTCTACATCACAGCCCGGAAGTAGCAGGGTCAGAATTGGAACTTGAATCCAACGCAACTCTCTGGGCCTCTCAGACAATTCGTGCAAATTTATGTTAATGGCCAAGTGACAAGTTCTGTGGGGACCCAGGGACCGAGGCAGGAAGGAAGGAAAGGCAGGTCCCTCGCCCCACTTGCTGGGGGGGGGGGGTCTTTGGGAGACCCCACCACCACACCGCTCAAGGGCAAACTCTGCAAACAGCAACAAGCTGCTGAGAGCCAACGTTATGCGTTCTCCTTGATCCCAAAGCCACCCTGCCACACACCGTTCATATCAATAGCTATCCCAGCTCCACGGAATACCCAAAACTCCAACTTCTCTGCACGCACACACACAAAATAAGGACTCACGCCTACAGAGGAAGGATGCTGCTTCTCAGTGTGGCAGGGTTGTGTGGTTGTTTGGTGTTTTGCTTTTTGACAGGGTCTCATTTTTTATACGGGAGGCTGGTTCTGATCTCACTATGGGCCCTAGGCTGGCCTCCAACGCATAGCAATCTTCCTGCTTCAGCGTCCCAAGCGCTGGGGTAACAGGCACTATGCCCGGCTTAAAGACACACTAGGCAAATGCTCTAACCACTGTGCAGTTCCTCCAGCCCTGAGTGTGATAGTTTTTTAAATGTAACGTGAAAGCAAAGATTCCTTAGGTCAACTGGACTTACTAGAGCTTATTAGGGGAAAAAAAGAAAGATTTACGAATACGGCAGTACACAGAACAGGGTTCTGCAAGCCCTGCCGGCGTTTACAGCAATACCAACCCGCGAATCAGGGAGCCACGTAGCTGGCTAAGCTAGGGCCAATCGCTCAATTGCCTTCAGTTTCACCAACTGGCTCGTCTGAAAGCTCAGCAACTGGGGTCAAACTCATGCTGGGAGGATCTGTGCAAGGCCTGGCCTCCCCCAAATTCAATCAAACAATGTCTACTAATTCCCTGGTGAAGTTTCCTTCAATCGTAAAGCAGAGCTGGCCTGGTAGTGGCATGGTCGAGGCCCCGGCCGGCTCCTACCAGAACAAGCCAAAAAGGCCACGTGGGCTTCTCAGGCTGCAGGAACGATTCAGAAACAAAACAAAGCACACACGGTCGCTCTCGCCCCACCGTGTAACTCGGAGTGCCACCCGTAAGGCACACTGGAACTTCAGTGTCACCGCCTGGCAGCTTTACAGGAGCTGATCACTGTTACCTGTTTCCATCTACAGGAAACAACGTGGTCAAGACTGTACATAACGGGCCCCAGACTTTGGAGTCTGTGCTCAGGAAAAGTCCCCAAGGCCAGAAACCCAGGTCTCCAGCCAAGCACCACGGGGACATGCCATCTCAGAGGCAGGTTTTCCAGCCTCGGTTTGGTCTTCAAATGATGGGAACTTCTGTCACTACAACCTCCTAACAGACCCTCAGCCAGAGCCACCAGCTAGCCATCCGGAAATACCGCCCCTCGGAAGCGACGGGAGACCGGAAATAGTTGTTGCTGAAAACTGCGACACTTCGGGGTCAACTGTTATTTGGCTAGAGGCAACTAATACACTGGCACGATTTGTCACCTGTGGAATGCACATGCACAGCTGACACGGCCAACTGAGGGACTCACAGTTTCGGAAGTCCTAGTCCCCGGCCTGCAGGCTCTACTGCTGTAGACGCGAGGTGAGCACGGGCACCATGGCGGAAGAGCTGATGGAGAAAGCTGCTTACAAACGGGCAGCCCGGAAGTGAAGCGAAGCGGGCAGAGCATGTGGGGCCGCCTGCCTCCAGCGCCTTTGGATCCACCCCTGCCCTCCCATGTGATGCTATTCCCAATCGGGACAGCCCCCGATTGGCTGTGCCAAGTGCCAATCATCTCTGGACACGCCCCCACAGGCACACCTGGAAGTGTGCCTTACCTCGCGAGAGTTGGCAGTCAAGACGGACCATCATGCATCCGTTCTTGACTTTTAGAACAGAGACAAGCTCAACAGCTTCTGCCTTCTCTATTAAAACAGCAACACCATTTTTTTTTTTTTAAATGAGATTGATGCTTGGAACGATTGCCACTGAAATCACCCTCTGGGAAATCGGAAAGTTTTTATCAGCACACCTGCAAGGAGTTAACATAATGTTGGGCTGGAGGAATGGCTCGGTGGTTAAAGGGCTTGCTTAGCAAACGCTAAGTCAAACGCTAAGTACCTGAGCTGGGCATGGTGGTGCACACGTGTAATTCCAGCACTTGGGAAGCGGAGACAGGAGGATTGCTGTGAGTTCAAGGCCAACCTGGGCTCCATAATGAGTTCAGGACCAGCCTGGGCTGCAGAGTGTAGACCCTGTCTCCAAAGAAGGACAGACAGACGGACGGACGGAAGGAAGGTAATCTGGACTTTGAATAAACGACCCTTGGGTGACCGGCCTTGTCACTACCCCAGCTGTGTGCGCTTGACAGCATCACTTATCTCCTCTGGACCTCACATGACTGAGGATCTCACTGGTACATATTTTGGCCATCTGGACAACATTTTCATTTAGAAGGGCCCGTCATTAGAAAGGCGACCTCCCGGAGGAAAGGAACATTTTTACCTCTAGAGACTAAGACCCTGAGAAGAACCTGGACACACAGGCCTTGCTAAGTCTCCCCGCTTTATTACCATCAGCTCAGCTCCTGGGGCCTAGCAGGTTTCTCCATGACAACCCATCTCTCTGTCCAGCCAGGCACAAAAGCACACGGCTTGCTTGTTTCCTAGGGTCTGCATTTTCTCAGGGCTCTTGCTTCACGTGCAACTCAACACTAAATGAACGTGCATGCCTTTCTCCTGCTAGCCTGTCTTTTGTTATAGTGCCTCATGAACCAGAGGCGCTGAGAGAAAAGAAAATTGTATCTTCTCCTCACATGTGACATTGTAAGGAAACGTCGCATAGGGTAGGGGGCCCGTGGCTTGCCTCACCCTGACCGCTACTAAGGTTGACACCATCTGCTGAGAGTAAGCAGCTCATGAAGAGGTAAGTGCGTCAGCCAGGTACCGTGGTGCAGGCTGAGTCAGGAGAGTAGCAAGTTCAAGGCCAGCCTGAGAAACTTTGTGAGAGATTGTCTTAGGATAAAATGGGCTAGGATTACAGCTCAGTGCCTAGTATAGGCAAGGCCTGGTCCCAGCACCAGAAGCAAGAGAGAGGAGGAGAAATTGAAGAGGACCCCCAAAACTCTGCACCCCTTCTCAGCAATCTCTCCACACAGAGAAGACCCCTGATCTGAGTGAGTTGGGCTCTCCAGTCCTATGCACGCCTTTATATTTTTCTTCCCTACAGTGAAGTGTATCCCTAACTTTATATAATTACTGTGCAAACTCTTTTAATTTTATTTATATAGATAATATTATCTACTGGAGACAGAGTCTCGCTCTGTAGCCCAGGCTGATCCTGAACTCACTACGGAGCCCAGGCTGGCCTTGGACTCATGGCAATCCTCTTGCGTCAGCCTCCCAAGTGCTGGGATGACAGGTGTGCGCCAACCTGCCTGGCTTATGTGATGCTGGGGAATCAAATCCTGGGCCGGGCACTTGCTAACCGCTGAGCTACACCTCCAGCCCCAGAACATTGTTCATATGCATCTCAAAGGGCGGCTGCAAGGATCAAAGAATTGGTGATGCTGGTAATGTGCTTACTGGCTTTGCACTGGCCTGCGTGGAGCCCAAGGCCCCGCTTTACCTCAATGACAGACAGCCTCAGGTTTTGAGCCTCAAGGGAAGTGACTTGCGGGAAGGGAGACTCTGCTTCCAGGAGGCAGGCTCACCACGTGAACCCAGATCTGTCTCCCTCCTTTGACTGCCTGACTCTAGAGACGCTCTGGAAAGGACTGAGGGTGGGGTGGGCTCAGCACACCTGGTGAGCCCTCAGGAAATGGTGACTGTTACTAGCAGGAATTTAAGTGTGCGGGTCTACGGAGCTGTCAGTAATTGTCCCACTCACCCAGGGAGCCAGGCCTGCAGGATGGCTTGGATTTAAATTAAGAGGAGGAAAACAGATCGACTTTTTCCCATAATCGGATTCTAGTTATGCCCCCAGGGGTGCCCTGCACCTGCCAACACTGGGAAATCGCTGCCCTGCAGTCAGGAAGTGTGGGTGAAGTGGTACCTTTTCACCCTCCTTCGGGGCCTCCCAGCTCCAGCGGGTACACTACACAGGCACCCGGCTGGGTCGATCCTCCGTGGGTATTGGGTTACCCGGCCTCCATGGCACCCAGGGGGACAACAAGGCTGTCATCACCTCTGGCCCACACTGGAAGGTGAGGCTCAGGGTGAAGCCATTCATCAAAACCCCTGGGACAGTGGCAGGCACAGTGGCCCCCGTGACCACTTCTCAGGGGACAGGGGCAAGGCAGAGATGTATCAATCCCTGCAGGCCCCTTAGAAACTTCAAGAAACATTGGATTTTCATTTTTTAAAAAATATCAGCAAGAGCCAGGCCCACGGGCGGTGGCATAGACCTGTCATCCCAGCATTCAGGAGGCTAAGGCAGCAGGAGGATTGCCCTGAGTTCAAGGCCAGCCTGGGCTACATAGTGAGCTCAAGACCAGCCTGGACTATGTGGGGTGACCTCACCTCTAAATAAATAAAAGTGTAATGAAAACAGAACTGTGCATTGAGTTGAGTTAGTAGAGTTGACACAATGTCACTGCTGTGCAGGCAGAAACGGAAGCGTATCTGTTTGGATGTGGTAGCTTGTGGGTTCCTGCATCAGAGGCCACCATGACTCCCTACTGTGTGCATATTCCCCACAGGCCCTCGTAAGGCTCTGAGGCCTCAGCGCTGGGCCTCCCAGTGCCCGGCGGATAACCCGGGCCCACCTTGGCTGTGTGGACAGAAAGTATCCTGTGCTGCTGAGAGGACTCTGCAGCTGGCTTTGGACTGGCCCTCCTGATCGTGTGTGGCAGCAGAGAAACGCTGACAGCCGGCATAGAGCCCAAATGACAGATGACCCCAGGCTGCGGCCCAGAGCTGAGTGGCCAATTACTGGCCTCCCCAAGACTGAGGGGACCTTCCACGTCCGCGTTCCCAATTCAGCTTGTATGGAAAGCACTGCAGTGGCCTCAGTTAATAAGAAACAACTGTCATTCTAATTACAAGGGTGAGACAAGAGGCCAGCGTCAGGCGGAGATTCATCTTTAACCTCCCTCTGGTAGCGTCCTCTCTATAATTCACACGTGGCTTCTGCTCCCACGGTAAACCTGCTGCCGGGCTTAGCTGTTGCTGCCACTACTCCCGTGACTTGTACCGTGCCCTCACTGTGTGGGTGACATGTTCTCTTTCCTCCTGCCCACTGCACTGGCTCGTGGTCCCCACGGTCAGCTTCCACGCTGGCTCTGCGGTTCTACAGCCTAAGCAAATTCTCTCTGTCAACTGCTCTCAAAAAAAAAGCAACCGTTTCTCTAGACTCTTATCAGCCAGACTCACAAGAGAGCGATGTATAAATCAGAGTGCCGATTTACAGATTCTGTCCAGAACCAGAAGCCACTCAGGGGACAAAAAAAAAAAAATCTCATCTTCCCCACTGAGCACATTACCTTCTGGTTACAAATCTATTTAAGCCAGTGCTGACGTTCCCTCCCTACTCCTTGCCCACCGAATTTACAAAGCCTGTTTTCTGATTGCTAAAGCACACTTAGGAAACGGGCAGGGCCGGTTCAGAAGCGCCAACAGGATCACGCGAGACCCTCGGAGCAGCCCCGAACAGTCGGCCGGGGCCACAGAAGCGTAAATACTTCCTCAGCCACACAGCCTTGCAGTGTGTGTAACACCATCTCCCTAAGACAGAAGCTGGTGGGGGCCCTGGAATCGCACAGCTAGCCCGGCAAGCACAGTCACTCTGGGGTCGTGCCTGCTGCACAGGCCAGATTTCCTCCGCTGTAGGTCCAGAAACTCTTTTCTGGCTGGACACACATCGATCACAACTCAGGCGGGGCTCTCCGGGGCGGCCGTAGCTGATGAAGTGACACATAGACTCCCAGCCACACTTGCGGTGGGTGTTGGTTTTCCCTTTCTTGAGTTCCACTGGAACTGTCATGAGGCTGCATGACGACACTGCAGTCACCAAAGGACTGCAGTGTGATGCGGGAGGCGTGGAGCTGAAATATCCCAAGATGTCCTAACATCGTAGCTTGATGCGTTTACTCACCAGCAGCGTAAGTAGCTGGGTGAGCGGAGGAATGGAGGGATGAGGGAAAGAAAACAGGTGAAGGAGCAAGCAGGTAATATCACAGACTCCTTAGTTAAGGGGTCCCCAAACCCAGGCCATGAACTGGCACCAGTCTGTTATGGTTTTATGGTCTGGAATGTCCCCCCAAAAGCCTCATTACCTTATTTACTCTTTCAGGGCTGTGACTCAAGACCCAACATCCACAAATTTAGGGGAGGGAAGGTTTATTTTAGCTCACAGATTCAGAAGGTCACGGTCCACTCGGGGGATGGCCGGCAGACACAGAAGCACATGGCAGAGGCAGAGGCTGAGGCGGCTTCTCACGACATCACACAGAGGAAGCCAAGTCCCACCAAGTCCAATATCTTCTCCCACGGGAAAGTAGCAGCACATATATACCTCCAGGTCCCATCCCAGGGATCTGCCCTTTCTGGTCCCAGCCTCAGTGTTCCAAGCTTTCTAGGGTGTGGCAGGTACAGACAGTGTAGAAAGCCCCCTCTATACACCTGTAATCCAATCTACACGCCTGCAATCCACCCCTCCAGACCAGGCCCCAATCTCCCAACAGCACATGGTTCCATACATGATCCATAATATCCAATACATGAGACTTTTGGAGGACATTCCAGATCTAAACCACAATACTCATGTATTTGGGTATAGTGGAGTATCTATGGAACTGCGTGTCATTGTGAGGTAAGGCCTGGCCTTGGTCTTAGCCTCCACATATCCACTTGCTCCTCGCTGACCTGGCTTCCTGTCTGCCACACCTTTCTCTGACTAAATGTCATAGTTTGGATCTGGAGTGTCCCCTCAGAAGCCTCAGGTACTTCTGCATGCTGTGTAGTGTTGGGAGGCGGGGCCTGGCTGGAAGGGGCGGTGCTTGGGGCTGGACCCGGAGGCCGTGTGCTGGTCCCGCCCTTCCTCCCAGGCTGGTCTCGGTTCTGCCACGCTGCTGTGAGGATCTCTGTCTCCAGTTATGGCTCTAGCTGCGGCCCCACGGTGTGATTCCACCATGTTCCAGCCACTCACATGTGAATGGTCTGTGACTTTCTGAAACTGTGCGCTGCAATCAATCTTTCCTCCCCAGAGTTGTGCGTGTTGTGTACTGAGTCGCAGTGACGTGAAAGTAACACTAGACCTCTGCCATGTGCTTCCACCATTGCCGGCTGCCCATGAATGGACGGTGTGAGACCTTCTGAAACTGAGCTAAAATAAATCTTTTCTCCCTTAAGTTGTGCATGTTGGGTATTTCATCCCAGCAAGAAATAAGTCACTGAGACACAGTCTATGACCTGATAGGGACCCAAAATCTCCTGTGTGTGCAAGGTGACTGGACAGTGGGGATGCTTGCCTGTTCTACAGCTGAAGGTGCAGTAAGGAGGTAGGTCCCTGGGGGTGTGACCTGGACGTGTGTTCTCGGCCCCAGGTCCTCCTTGTCTCTGTGTTTCCTGGCCACCATGGATTGAGCATGGTGTAATGCTCCTTCTGCCTTAGAACCAGCCAACCATGAACTGAACCCTCTAAAACGATGAGCCGAAATAAACCTCTCCTCATATAAGCTGTGGTGTTCTGTCCTAGCAATGGAAAAGCGATTAATACAGAGAAAGACAGACAGAGATTTTTAAAAATACAAACCATAATTGCTTTTTTTTCCTTTCTATAATATTTTTTGAGCACTGGACAACCATCAAAAAAGTTTTCTAGACATAGTTACATACTGCCTACTCACCCGTTGCCGTAAAGAATGTATGAGGCAGCCTGGTTATGCTGAAATAATCAGCACACCCCTATCTCAGGCACTTCCCTCAAAAGCCTGCTGTGGGTTCAAGTAGCTCAGAAACAGCGTTTCAGTCAACTCAGGGTGCTGTAACAAATTACCATAAACGGAGAGGTTTAAAGAGCAGACATTTCTTTCTGTCAGTATCGTGGCTTGGATCTGGAATGTCCCCCAAAAGTCTCATGTATTTAAATGTTATAGACTGTCTATGGAACCATGTGCTGTTGGGAGACTGGGGCCTAGTCTGGAGGGATGGACTACAGGCGTGTAAATTGGGCTAACGGCGCGTAAGTTGGATTAATGGCGTGTAAATTAGAATTAACGGCGTGTAGTGGGGGTTTACCATACCTTCCACACCTGGATCCAGGCAGGGGGGATCACTGGGAGGAGACCTGGAAGGATATATAAGCTGCTTCCTGCCTTCCTTGGAAGATGAGTCTCAACTTGCCTCTGCCTCTGCCATGTACTTCCATGGCTACCTACCGCCCCTGAGTGGACTGTGACCTTCTGAAACTGTGAGCGAAAATCAACCTTTCCTTCCTAAATTTGTGGATGTCAGGTACTGAGTCACAGCAGTGGATAATTAACTAAGTCAGTTAGGGAAGTTAAACATCTAAGGTCAAGGGGCCAGCAGGAGTGGTTCTGCAGAGACCACTCTTCCTGGCTTGTAGGTGGCCATCATTGTACGTTCTCATGGTGGTGAACAGAGAGCAGGGAAGCCAGGACTGTGAGGTCCCTTGCTCGAAGGGCACTAATCTCATTCATGATCACACCACACTGCCAGGCTGTCCCCTCCCATCAGCCTCATTGCCTGTATAAGATCACACTGGAGATTAGGACTTGCACACATGAGTTGGGGACGGAAAGGGGAACTGACCAAACCATGACACGAGATGGAAATCACTCTCTGCGATTTCCACATGAAGTCTGTGTGCTTCCTACGGCTGAAAAGGCACCAGAGAACTCCGATGACTTTCTACACGGAGGTCTGGAAGTGACACACAGCCCTCTGGTCATCACTCACTGGCCAGAGCGAATCACTGTGAGGGGCTAAGCGTACCGCAGGGGCAGGGGACAGTTTCACCAGAGTTACTGCCAGAGCCATGCAAGGTGGCGTTCAAACAAGGGCACAGTTACCGAGGTGCTGCAGGCGGGGTGTTCTCACCAGGCAACCCACCTGTAGCCCCAGATGGAGACGTCATGAGGCAGGACATGCCCCGCATAAAGCCACTGGTGAGAAGAAAGCACTGCTACCCTGCCATGGCTCTGTGTTCCCAACGGCCCCCATGGGGCCTTCACGGCGGCCAGCCACTGTCCAAACGAGGACTTCATTTCTGAGCACAAATCACCTCAAACGATCCAGAGCCTGGAAATTCGGCGACACAGTCTCCACGATATCTGTAAGCACAGCTGGACGTGGATTTATTTCCCGGGTCCTGTTTTATAAGCATAAAGTTCAACACATTCTGCCTGGGCCTAACGGGTACTGAGGTTCCACTCAGATAAAATGAACCTCAAACTGGAATGTCTGCAGAGACCACAGAATAAGAGAGGCGGGATGGGGTATGGGACACGTGTGTCCACTCAACAGCATGGAGAGCCGGGCCCTGTGGCACAGGCCTGTCAGCCTGGTACTCTGGGAGGCTGAGACAGGAGGATCACAAGTTTGAGCTCCGCCTGGGCAACTGAGTGACTTAGCGAGACCCTCAAAATTAAAACTCAAAAAAAAAAAAAAAATAGCTTGGATGGCAGTCAGCCAGACGGCCCGGATCTAGTCCTCTGCCCTTCCTGGAGGGCTCACGGTAAGTTCAGCCAAGTTGCCCCTCGGAGGCTCCTGCCCGTCTGCCAGGCCTGTACGTAGCTGCTGTGGACCCTTGCATTTCACAGAGCTTAACTGAGCTGGTTCATAATAAAAATAATATAAACGGATGAATAAAAACACACAGCAAGGGACTCAAGGGGCTCAGGGCATAGCCCAGCAGTTAGAGCGCTTGCCTAGCAAGCACAAGACTTTGGGTTCCATTCCCCAGTGTCACATAAACTGGGCGTGGTGGCACACGCCTGTCATCCCAGCACTCGGGAGGCTGAGGCAGGAGGATTGCTCTGAGTCTGAGGCCAGCCTGGGCTCCATAGTGAGTTCAGGACCAGCCTGGGCTGCAGAGGGAGACCCTGTCTCAAAAAAAAAAAAAAAAAGCAAATGTTCAGATATTGCTCATTCCGTCTTTAACATAGTTCTGTAGATTTACAAGAAGCAACAGCTCTCTGGTCAACCACAGCCTTCTAAAATAAGGCAGTGCTCCACTCCTCCCAGTCGTCTAGGGCCAGGTATGAGCTAAGACAAGAGCTCCTGCTAGGACCAGTCCTATGAGGAAGGAGGCTGATAAACCTTGGCCAGGTAAAGATCGTTAAAGCGGTTCTTCTCAGGCTCTAATCGGAACACGGACCATCTGGGGAGCTCATTAAAACCCAGAGTCTCACTCGGCAGGCCAGGGATGGGTTCCAGGGCTGAGCACTTTTTTCTTCTTCCTTTTGGTATCGCTGGGGATTGAACACAGGGCCTTCCTGCTGTAGCTCCATTCCTAGCACGTTTAAAAATTATTTTCTTTTTATTTGGAGGCAGGGTCTTACAAAGTCAGTTACATTGCCCAGGCTGGGCTCAAATTTGTGATCTTCCTGCCTCAGCCTCCCAGAGCGCCAGGACGACAGGGGTGCACCGCCGTGCCTGGCTTGAGACGCAGCGGACTAGGCCGCACCCAAGCAAAGCCAAAGGACCACATTCCAAGTCACCAGGGTTCAGAGGAGAGCACTGAGCAGGCGAGTGTTCACGACAGAGGTGGCCTGCCCCACAACCTTCACAGAAGCCCCTAGATTCAGGATTAAGCCATGTAATACACACACACACACACATAAACACACACACACACACACACACACCCCTCAATCGTCATAAGCTGAAAATGTTATAAATTTAAAATGCACCGAGCCGGCCTGTTGCATGAGAAACTGTGTTGGAGTTCACCTGTGCGCACGTCTAATCTCTAGGTCACAAGCTTCTCCCCCCGAAGCCCCCAATGGTAGGTGTGCCATCATCCCCAGTAAGATCTGAGATGTGGTTCAGGGTCCAGGGAGTCACCCTGACGTGACCTCTCTCTCCCGTCCCCCACTTCCTCTTCTGCGACCCTAGCCACGTGGCCAGATAAAAATGCACGAAATTGAGAGCTCGCCCTTTCTCACACCAAAATGCACCGTTGTTACCATGAGGTGCCACTTACAGGTGGCACGCTAGCGCTCTGGGAGGCTGGGGTAGGAGGATCACAAGTTGGAGCCCAACCCGGGAAACTTAGCAACCAAAATTAGGCTAGGGACATACCCTAGTACACAGGTCATGGCTTCCATCCCTCGGACTGGAAAAAAAAAAGCATCGAATACACCTCAGGAGCTGCACAGCGCACAGTAGGACATCGGCTGTGTCCTCTCAAGGCGGGGTGGCCGGCTGGGGGGTTCAATTGCTGCCTCCACCTGGCGCCAAGAGGGAAAGTCGTACAGCATGCTGCTAGTCTAGCAGACTGGGCGCGGTGGTGCACGCCTGTGATCCCAGCCCTCTGGAGGCTGAGGCAGGAGGACTGCCGTGAGTCTGAGGCCAGTCTGAGCTTCACAGTGAGTTCAGGACCAGCCTGAACAGCACAGGGAGACCTCTCTCGAAATTAATTATTAATTAATTACTATAAAATGAACAGATCTAAAAGCGATAGTATTTACAACCAGCAATTTCTAGCTTCTCAAGAAACTGGGCAATCCGGCCACCCAGGACCCCGGATCCTGCCTGATGGTGGTGACCCCTTTGGTGGGGACAGCCAGCTACATTGGTAACAGCAGCCCAGACCTCCTACAGGACAGTGGTCGCGAGCCAAGCCTGCGGGGCCATCTGCCCGGATTCCTCGTCTCTCCTAACACCGCCTACCCACGAGGGTCAGGCAAATGGCGTTCACCTTGAATCACCTCGGTTTCCTTGTCTTTAAAATGGGACTCATACACATAGCGAGCTCGGGGTTTTGCGGCCAGTATAGGAGTGCGCAAAGCCCTTCAAACTGCGGGTCGCGGAGTCATGACCGGGTAAAGGCTGGGATGGCTGCTCACCTGCGGGCTCCTGTGTCCTCTGCGTCTGCCACTCGGGCTTAGGAGGCGACAGAGGGAAGGACGGGGCCAGTGGGCTGGGGGGTAAGGCGGAGGGCGTGGAGACGGGACACAGCATCTCCTGCCTGGCCACATTACAGCTCTCCGCGCGCGCGTGCGTGCCTGCGTGTGCGCGCGTGTGTGTGTGTGCGTGTGCGTGTGTGGTATACTAGGAATGATGCCAACGGCCTTGGTTCCATCCCCAGCCCTATTTTTTTTCTTTTTAACAGGTTCTGGCCAAGTCACTAACTTGCCCAGGGTGGGCTTTGACGTGTGCTCCTCGTGCCTCAGCCTCACCAAGCACTGAGATTGCAAGCCTGAGCCACCCGGCCCGGCCCGGTGCGCTTTCTCAGGGTCCCCTCTCTGTACTTGCACCAAGGACCCCAGATCCAGGCCTCCCTGGGGGTCCCCACAGGTCCCAGCCTGGGCCCTGGCGAAGGCAATCCCCGTGGCCACCCTGCGGAAGAGGCGCTGACCCCGGAGCCCCCCAGGACCGGGATGCGGCTGCGCCCAGGAACGCCAGCACCCCAAGACCACCTGTTCCCCGCGCGCAGAGAGCAGCCACTTCGGGGAGCTCGGGGACCCGCCCCCCAAACCCGAGCTGATCGGTCCAGTGCTGCTTCCTCCGGCGCCCCGCCCCCAGCTCTAGCGCAGCCGCGGCTCCCGCGGGCCCGGCAGCGGGGATCGCGCGCCGTGTCCCCCTGAGTCCCACGCGTCCGCGCCCCGCGACCCCCGCCCCGGCGGCCGGCGAGGGCCACCCCTGCCCGGCCCCGCTTACCGGCCCGCCGGGCTCGCCGTGGCCGCCAGCCGCGTCGCCTCTGCCGCCACCGCCACGCCGCAAAGCCACCGCGCGTGACCCTCGGTCCCAGCCCCCACGCCGCGCCGAGAGGCGGGAGTGCACGCTGCTCCCTGGCGTGGTGGGGGGCGGCTCCCCCTGGGGTCACGGGCTGAGGTCAAGGGTCAGGGACTCTGCCTGGCCACGCCCTCTTCGCGCCACCGGGAAAAGTTGTCCGCGCCCCCGCCCGAACGCCGCGCCTCCCACGCGGGGTCCGCTCATCTCGGTGTCCCGCGGTCCCTGCCTAAACCCGGCCCTCCGGGAGGCTGAGACAGGAGGAGGATGTCAAGTTCGAGCCCAGCCGGTCCCACTGGGTGACTCTGTAAGACCCTGCCTCAAAACGGAAATTAAAAACAAGGCTCCGGGGAAGGAAGTTCAGGACAAAGGCGCTGGGTTCAGTCCGATCAACGGATAAACATTCAGAGGAAATCGGGGTTCAGTTCCACAGAAGCTGCTGAGCGGAAGGCGGGGTGTTAGGTGGTGCCTGGGATGGAGCCTGCAGATGGTGGCCTGGGGTCACCCGCGGGAGGCCCTGGTGACCTCCGGCCCATAGCAGACACCCCCAAAGACACCCCTCTCCTGGGCTGAGCTCACCTCCTCCTCCTCCAGGCAGCCTCGGGCACCCAGCCCTGGGGCCCAGATTCGCTTTGGTTTGGTTGGAAACTTAAAAATAACACGGGAAGACTTGAGATCCCAGAAATATTAGAGATTTTCAGTCATTCTTTAGAAATGACCGGAGCTAGGGCCTGGGAGCACAGCTCAGGGGTTAAGGTGCTTGCCTAGGGACCACCAGGCCTGGGGTTCCATTCCCAGCACCACAAACACTGGGTGTGGTGGCGCATGCCTGTCATCCCCTCACTAGGTGGCTGAGGCAGGACAAATGGTGAGTTTTCCCATTTCTGGAAGGAGCTGTCATGATTCCCATGTTACCGGTCGGGAAACTGAGGCTGGGCCAGGTCTAGTGAACTGCCCAATGTCAAACAGCAGAAGGGAAGTCACCCAGGAGCCTTGCTGATACCAGGCCACCTTGCCGAAGGGAACATTTGTATTAATAGCACGCTTTGAACGCCACAAGAATTTAAATTTGTGGCTTCGTCTAAATTGGCAGTGCCCTCTCCCACACTCACGCCGCCTCCATTTTGAAAAAAATTCTAAAAGTTTGAATGAAACAGAAAATACTTCTTCTTTCATCTCTCCCTGGTTACTGGCAACGGCAGTAACGGCAGGTGTTCTTGACTTCCTGTTTCTTTCTTTTCTGGGTTTTTTTTTTTCAGCTTCTTTATTTATATTTTTCTCTTTGTAGTTTGTAAATTTCCTCTGACCAGCTGCTCGCAAAAATCAAAACGCCGCTACTGTGAAGTTTCCTATTAGGGGTGCGTGGTCGTTTGGCTCCAAAGAAACACATATAAAAATCAGCGCATGCCGTGGGCGCCCACTCCCACGCCTGGTATGTTCTTGGGGTCTCACTGTCCCCAAATGTATTTATAGATTTTTAAACTCAATCATGGATCGAAGCCAGGGACGTCATTAAGGGGCATTATTTAGCAAGGATAATTGCCCCTTCTGTGGGAAATTTTTAGAAAAGTTTCCTTGCAACAATTAACTATAAAAATGATTCTACATTATTGTCTATTTTTTAGTCTTTTTTTTTTTTTTTTTGAGACAGGGTCTCACTCTGTAGCCCAGGCTGGTCGTGAACTCACTATGGAGCCCAGACTGGTCTTGGATTTAAGGCAATCCTCCTGCCTCAGCCTCCCGAGTGCAGAGATTTCAAGCGTATGCCACTATGCCCAGCTTATGTGGTGCTGGGGAATCGAACTCAGGGCCTTACCCTTGCTAGGCAAGTGCTCTAATTGTGCTCCAGCCTGTCTGTTTTTATTTTTACATGCCTTTCTGATTAGATTTTTCAAACTAATCTTTGCCTTTCGCTGAGCCAGGAGGCATAAAATGCAGCATCTGAAATGTGCACAGAATGTGGCCAGAACCACACAAGGACCAGGTGGCAAATGCTTTGCCTAAGAAGACTCTTACCAGCTCGGAGCTGGAGGAATAGCACAGTGGTTCCAGCTCTTGCCTAGCAAGTGCAAGGCCCTGAGTTCAGTTCCCCAGCACCACATAAACCGGATGTGGAGGCACACATCTGTAATCCTACAATCCCAGCTGAGGCTGAGACAGGAGGATGACCTTGAGTTTGAAGCCAGCCTGGGCTACATAGTGAGTTCAGGGCCAGCCTGGACTGCAAGGTGAAGCTGTCACTGAGCCAGCTAGCTACAGTTGGGGACACTTTGCTTGAAAGTAAACAAAACACAGGAAGCTTCGAGATAAGAAAAATTAATTTTAAAAAATAAAGCATATTAGAAATTATAGCTGAACAGAGTCAGGGCTGATCTGACTTCAGGCGGCAGGATTCTGGGGATAGAGGATGCTACCAGGTCTTGGTTTGTTTCCATCCCTGCTCAGCTTAGCTGCGTGGCATGTTACCAACTCACAAGGGCAAGAGAGCCGCCACCGCCCAGATCACACCCAGCCTCCCGGATAACAGAGGGCATAAGAAAGTAGGCCTCCTTTCTGGAAACTCCCATGACCTTCCTGAGATTTGCTCTGATTGGCCCGCTTTAACCTTATGCCCATCTGTGAACCAATCAGTGCGGTTAACAGGATGGGACGCACCCATTGGCCGAGACCAGAGACACACAGAGAAGTGAGGGAATTGACAGTGGATTTCCCTGAGCTGTGCCTGATTCCCTCTGCTGAGGACACTTGGGTTGGCAGCCAGAGACCCAAACACAGCCAGCACCCAACATAGGACTCCCTCACTGGCCCCCAAGCAAAGGGAAGCGTGGGTGTCCCAGAGGTCACAGGACAAGTTGGACACAGAGACGGTGACTCACACAGCGTGGTGAGCTGAGGTCAGGCGCCATGTTCCAACACAGCCCACCACGACGGCCGCTCGCCTGGAGCCTCGGTTCATCGCTACCTCTGTTTTCTTGATCTGTCAGATGGCGTTAAGATTGGCACCCGCGTGTTGGGAGGGGTGCGGCTCCAATAAGAGCGTTCGGGGCAGGGCTGGTGCCCTGGGAGCTCCTCCATCAGTGACAGATGCGTTGTCCCTGCTGTTACCTAGGACCGGGCCAGCATCGTAACAGCTTTGACCATCATGGCAATGCTGCTTATAAGAAGAGATTATCCCCGTTATGAAAGCAAAATCAATTTAAGAAATAAGTTGAGAAAGGTTTAGAGCATGGTGGCACAGACCTGTCATCTCAGAACTCTGGGAGGCTAAGGTAGGTGGATCACAAGTTCAAGCCCAGACTGGGCAAAATAGTGAATTAGTGAGACTCTGTCTTAAAAATAAGGAAGAGTTGTAGATGTAGCTCAGTGGGATTGCTCTGGATTCAATCCCTAGCATGACTTAAGAAAGAGAGAGAGAGACAGAGAGTAAAAAGGAAAGATGTTTAAGGCAATCTGTTGACATCTGGCAGGGTTATTTAACTTACTTAAGCATTCTGAGAAGATTTTGTTTTTCTTGTTTATGATTCGATTCCTCAGTTCTCTGTAGATCATAACAGAACAAGATGAAATCATCAGAGTGTGCCACATTATGTGCATAAATACCAGCGTGTTACCTGTCATTTACAATATAATTACATGTACATCAGCCAAAAAAAAAACATTGTAGTTAGCTAACTTTATCAAAATTGATAAATACACAAATAAGGCAATCAGCTAATTAAATACAACACGAAGAAAAATTATAGAGGAAGGAAGATTGTTCATTAAAAAGTGGAAAGTAGGTATTTTTTGTCAAAAAAGACACACTGCTAATTTACAGGGAATTCATGCCAGTTTTCAAGGCTATCATTTGGGAAGGCTCTAGGTACAATTAAGCACATAAAAAAGAAATGTGTTGCAAGGATAAAGTAATAGAATTGAAAAAAGTAAGCTCTCAAAAAATAATTTTTGGGGGTTGTGGGCACAGCTCAGTGATTGCAGTCCTGGCCTAGGAAGCTTGAGGCACTGGGTCTGCACCACATAATAGTTGGGCGTGGTGGCACACATCTGTAATCCCAGCACTCGGGAGGCTGAGACAGGAGGACTGCTGTGAGTCCAAGGCCAGCTTGGGCTCCACAGTGAGCTCAGGAAAGTCAACTTTGTCCCACTAGACTCTAGCCAGGAAACTGGAGAAACTAAAAAAATCTTGGAAGAGTTAAGCTGCACGTGTTCAAGTTTAAGCATCGGTGAAGGGCAAAATCACAGATGCTACAGGTACATTAAGACTTGCCATTTTCATCATAGGCGTTGGTGACAGATACTAGCTCACTGAAGAAATGTCTTCTTCAGGGGCATTAAAGAGGTTTACATGATGCAGTAAAAATTCGCTGGAGAGCCTTTGTCCGACGTGAACCTTTAGGGTACCGTTTCTGACGGTGCCTGGCAATGGGGTGGTAAAGGAGGGATTTGTAAATTAATAAGAGGATGATACAATTGCCCCCCGAAACTCATGTTAGGGGAGTATCCTTGCACAGAAAGTCAGAAAAATTTATGCCCAACGGCTTTAAAAATGGATAACGGCATTTGAATTGTCATCAGGACCAGGAATTTCATAAAAATCAAGGAGTTGAATCACCTCCAATTTCAGCAGTTCCTTGAAAATATGGATTCCCAAGCTGGGGTAATAGCTCAGTGGCTAGGACACTAGTGTGCACAAAGCCCTGGGTTCCATTCCTCAGCACCACATGAAAATTAACCAGGAAAAGAAAAAAATTAGCAGGGTATAGTGGTGCATGCCTGTAATCCCAGCACTTGGGAGGCTGAGGCAGGAGGATTGCTGTGGCTACCTGGGCTACATGGTGAGTGCAGGACCAGCCTAGACTGCATAGTGAGATCCTATGTCAAAGAAATACACAGATAGGTGCTGACTATGGCAGTGTGATTTACTTTACAAGAGATACTAAGGACAGGCAAATGTTTAAAAGATTTTATGACGTGAAATTGAGTATTTATAACATCAAAAACAAACTTTGTGCCAACACTGAAAACTGACTTACAGATTTAGCATTTTTAGTGGATCTAAGTTCTCATTTAAGTGAGTTAAATATGCATCTGCAAGGTAAAAGCCAACTTATCAATACAACATTTTAAACTTCAACCATGTTCCAATTAACTAAAGGAAACAATTTTATGCATTTTGACACATGGACCAAGGAGGTCCCTGCGGATGGAGAACCAGACACTGCTTGGTTTTCTGTTCAATGCAGGAGTTCGAAAATTGGTGTCAAGATTTCTGGGGGAAAAAAAAATACACATTTATATGTTACCTGCTCATTTTCAAAAGGAATGCACAGATCTGTGATCTGACATTCAACTAAAAATCTGGTCACGTCTCTTGACTTCTAGAAGACTTATCTTCCCAGAGACAAATATTCCCCATTTCACAGTCACATTTTATTTGGGCCTTCACTCTTGAGTACCTCCGGCACTGGTGAGCACTTATTTTCAGGACCGAAGCTCAGGAAGAATAAAGTTAGAATCAAAATACCTGAAGGGTACCTTGAGACTGTGAACTGCAGAACCAGACACTGGCGCAGGCAGGGGTGCCTTAGCCACTCCCTGCTGGGACAGGATACCTGACACTCACAAGTGAAGGCAGGGAAAATTTATTTTAACTCACAGCTTCAGAAGGCCTCACACAGTCCATTACGGGCAGCTGGCACCAGTGGAAGCACACGGCCGAGGTGGGGTTGCAGAAAAGCTCTTCACAGCATGGTAGAAAGAAAGCCAGGTGAGGGAGGAAGGGTGGAGCTACCCTTCTAGGTCCTGCCTTGTGACCCGTCCCTTCCGGCTCAAACCCAGTATTCTGGTCCTCCGAGTTCTCACAAGAATCACCCACCAAACTCGGCTCACAGCATTCTAAGGCTTCTTTTGCCAGCATCTTCACACCTCTCCAAACTCCCCCTACAAACCCATTTTAAAGACTTATATCTAGCGTCAGGCAAAGTCACAGCAATGACCCCACTTCTCTGGTACCCATTTCTGTCTTACTTTTGCATTGCTAGGACAGAATACCCAACATCCACAGATTAAGGGAAGCAAGATTTGTTTTAGCTCAGTTTCAGAAGGTCTCCTTCCCTTTGTGAGCAGCTGGCAATGGTAGAAGCACAGGGCAGAGGTACAGCCAGAGGAAGCCGTTCATGGCACTCTGGACGGGAAGCCAAGTGAGCAAGAAGGGGCGGGGCCAACACATATCCTTCCGAGTCATGTCCCAGAGACCCACCCCTTCTGGGTCAATCTCCAACCAGGCCCCACCTCTTAATATCATGTGACTCCGTAGGCATTCCACAACATTCAAATACGTAAGGATTTTGGGGGACACTCCCAGATGGAACCGAAGCCCTTTCTGAAGGCATAGATTCTTAGAGAACTTGCCAGAAATCTGTGAGATCAGCTGTATTTTGTCAAATTCACGTAACTGTTGTGAGTGTCTCAGTGTGTAGTCAACTCCATATTATCCAACTTCTCATCTGCCTGTTATGTCCCGTAACCACTTCCCCAATGTGGTGACTCAGCAGTTTCGTGGGGTTTTGTAGCGTTCTTTGCTTGGGTATTTTTGATTACTCTGTGATACTGGGATTGAACTCAGGGCTTTCTCATAGAACTACATCTCCAGCTGTTTTTGTATTTTTGATTTTGAGACAGGGTCTCACTAAGCGGCCCAGGCTGGGCTCCAACTTGCGATCTTCCTGCCTCGGCCTCCCAGAGGGCTGGGAGGACAGGCCAGCACCCACCAGGCTGGCTTGTTTCTTACTGTTTCAAGGAGGCTGCTGTGGGCACCCTTTCCTGAAGAGGGTCCTTCTTCCCAAAGGGTTTTCTGGGAGTGTTTCTGAAAGCTGGCACAAGTGGGTCAGGCAGCTCCTTGGCTTGCTGGCTGCGCACCAGCCTTCCACTGCGGCCAGGACGGCTATGAAAAATCATGACCAGGGGGTGACAAGAGAGATTGCCCCAGATCTAATTCATCACGGACCTTCCTCTTCCTCCCTGGCGACAACAGTCATCTACCCTCGATAAACACGGGAGAGTGAAACATACTTATTACAATAATGGAAAAATACCTGTTTCCTGGTGAGGTGCTTCACGCTTCTGTGCCCTTGGAATTTCTTCTCAAGTTTTTTTCCTATCATTCACCAGAACCAACATGTCAGTTTCAGGGTAGACGGGGGCGAGGGGGAGGAGGGGGAATGGGGGCTGGAAGGGGTGGGGCGGAAGGTTGGTGAGTTGCCACGGCAACCGAGGATTTCAGTGGCGAGTATCCATGGTGATTTCAGCTACAGCCTGAGTGGTTTTAGAATGCTTCATTTAAAAGCACAAAACAACTGTGCAGCTGTTGAGGATGTTCTGGGGGAAGAGAGGAGAGGGGTGTTGTCTGTTCTTGTGGGTACATCCTGGGCTTATTCAGAAAGGAGATAAGGCGATTTAAGGACAAACATACTATACCCTTCCCCCCCTCCCGGCTGGTTAGCAGCGAGCAAGGGCTGTGACTGGGCTAACCACAGAGCACTTCACCTTCACTGCCTGCTGACAGGGGACAGAAGGAATATCTGTGCTAAACTAAGGCCCCAGCCCCAGCCCGGGGCCTCCCTGGGCACCCTCCACCCCACCACTGCCTTGGGATAGAGACACCCCAAATCCTGGAGCCAGGCCGGGTGGTGCAAACCTATATAGTCATAGGAGGCTGAGGCAGGAGAATCACCACATTCAGGCCCAGCCTGGACAACTTAGAGATTTAAGGAGAATCTGTCTCAAAATGAAAAACAAAAATCGGCTAAGGACGTAGCTCAGTACAAAGGCCCTGGGCACCACCATAAATAATTATAAATAAATAATAATCCCCTTCCACATCATCTGCCGCAGCCGCCCGAGCCACTCAGGAGGCTGTTAGTGGCCCAGAAATCCGGAGTCTGGGAAGTATGAGCAACGGCCAGGGAGACAAGCCCACCTTCTTCAGTGAGAACTGGGGGCCACCTGCCCACCTCCCCTTTTCCACGTGGGCCCCCCTCCCCACCTCCCCCGCTTCCTCCCTGTTCCCCCCCACCCCCCACAAATCCCACCCCCTCTGAGAAGTCCTGCTTTTGCCTGTGAGCTCTGAGGAACAGCAAGGACTTGAACACTGGGTACTTGGGCACCCCCCAGCGGCCTCCTGGAAAAACGCTTCAGAGCTGGCCACCCATTAAGGCCCACAATAGCACCAGTCTGGAGTGGGTGCCCACACCCACAGGGCTGGGAGCTCAGGGATCACATCACAGGGAGGGAGCGGGAGCGGGAGAAAAGCCCTCACGGCCCAGATATATCCTCAGCCCTTTATCATTATTATTTTTAAAAGACAAATTCTCTCTAAATCTCTTAAGTTGACCAAGCTGGCTCAGACTTGCAACCCGCCTGCCTCAGCCTCCTAGATGCTAAGATCACGAGCCTGTGCCACTAGGCCTGGCTTAATGTCTCGACTTGGCAAAAAGCTTTCAGCATCCCTAGGTCTCCTGAGCGTGGAATCCAGTGCACAGCACACCTGCCAACCGGGCTGTCCCAAGAGTCCAGGGCTTGCCCATCCCGGGCATCTGGCTAGTACTTAACACCGTCCTTCTGTTTCCTCCACACTAATTTTTGTTTCCTTTCTGTATTGGTGAGCAATGGGATCTCCCATTGATACTTGTGCTGTGTTTACCTTTTAAATGTAGGCGCCTTCCAGGCTGGAGGAATGGCTCAGCAGTTAAAGCGCTTGCCTAGCAAATGCTAAATCAAGTGCTAAGTACCCGAGTTCGATTCCCCAGCACCACATAAGCCGGGCGTGGTGGTACACGCCTGTAATCTCAGCACTCAGGAGGCTGAGGCAGGAGGATTGCTTGAGTCCAAGGCCAGCCTGGGCTCCATAATGAGTTCAGGACTAGCCTGGGCTATGATGTGAGACCCTGGGTGGTGTATGAAGAGGCTAAGAGTATAATTGAAATATGGTACACACCAGTGTTTAGGGAAATGTAATTGTGGATACCACAGGAGGCCTGTATTTCTAAACCAAGTTCTGCCACGGCTTTGCTGTGTGGCTTTGGGCAAGAGCCTTTGCCTCTCTCGGCATCCTTTTCCCTAAAATGAAAAATATGGGGTTCAGAGGTTTCTAAGATCCTTTGCTCTGCAGGGCAGAATTCTGGGGTTCGAGAAGCCCAAATCCAACTCTGAGACCCCAGATGGTCACTCTTGTAGCAACCCAGCTTTGACTATAGTGGTTTGGTTGAAAGGCCTCGGGTCCCTAAAGCAGCTTAGCTTAGCAACGGATAAAGATCCTAAGCCAGAGGCAGCCCTCTCCCAAACGTGCAGAATCAGACTCCATTGTTTTTAAAACAATGCAAGCCTTTATTTGCAAATAAGGGGCGCAGTCTCATCGTGGGTGCCAAGCACGGAAACTCCTTCGACTGACGATTCTCAGACTCTTCACGCCCCCCCCCCCTGCTGTTTATTAATAACTCTGGGTTTTAAATTATCCCTCCCTCTTAAGCCTGGCTCGCGGAGCAGCTGCAACTTTTGTTTTATCCTAACCGGAAACAAAGGCTCTTTTCCCATTTTCTCAAGAAACCATGGGAGACTGATTGCAGCCGTGGGCTTGCGCTGGGGCGAGGGCGACACAGCGCTGCTGTCCCCACTGGACACTAATACTCAGTGACATATAAAAGGCACATTAAAACCCAGAGCAAAGAGAAGCTGGGGGGGGTGTAGTGACGCGCCCTCCCCCCGACCGGCCCCTGAACAGCATGTCAAGTCAGTTGATGAACCCCCAGGACCCCAACAGCTCCACGTGCTAACCGCCTTCCAAACACCCCAGGCCTTGGGGGACACTGGATCCAAGCCCAGGCAGTCCTCACGTCACAGATGTCCAGCGAGTAGCCCATCTTGCCTGGGGGAGGCAGATGTCCCCAATCCCGGGTATCTGTAGACAATCACACCCACCCCCACCCCCCGCGGCAGGAGAGACTTAAGGGTGCCATTTCGATCTTTAAACAGAAGTCGGGGGTCACCGGGCTGGAGCTGACCTTGTCCCGCCTCCTTCACAGGTAGGGAGAGGTGAGGGTCAGAGTTAAAGCCATGCATCGGGAGAGAGTCCTGGGGCCACGGGACATTGAGGACAGAGGGGAGGGACAGGGGCCCGAGGACCTCAGTCCTCTGAGAAGCGCCTAACTCTTGGTCCCGTTCACTGTCCCCTCCACTCAGCCAAGGCCAACTACGCACTCGGCATCGCATAAAAGTAGTTGTGCAAAGTTGAACACAGTGGCGTCATTCCATGACTATAGGAGGCTGAGACAGGAGGATCCCTCGTATAGAGCCCAACTCCACAATTAAACAAGACCCTGTCTCAAAAAAGGAGTGTGTATTCCAGCCTCCTCCCTTGAATCGATCAAACGTTAAAAAAAAATCCATGTAATTTTTGCTGGAAATCAGCACCGCCTCCACACTCGATCCTCCCCTCACCCCCCCCCACCCCCATCTTAGGTAAACATTTCCCTCGTCCTCTGGAAGCGCTCTCGCTCAATGGATGAATAACAGCCTGCCGCGAGGACGGGAGACACTGACATCATTTAAGTAAGATCCTCTCTTATGCAAAGTGATTTTTCAAATTATGCAAAATGCCGCCCTCTCCGGGGCAGATCTGCTCGGCGGGGGGCGGGAGGACAGGGGACTCTGTGCGCTCCGTGTGAGTACCACTCTCCGGACAGAAATACGCGAAAACCTGAGTCATCCCACTCAAATCGCAGGGAAGGAATCTTCCAGTGGGCGTGGCTGTAAATCAAAAATACTTGTGACAGCAGCTGGCGGTATTCCGGAAGCCAGGGGAGACAGGGAGGAGGGAACTCCCGCCCGGTCCAGGGTCGTGGGCACGGGGGACCACGCGGGACAAGGCTGAGCTGTCAGGACATGCAGGGACAGACAGGTAGACGCGTCGTAGAGCAGGGACACGCGCCTAGGATTAGTTCTGCGCCTGCGGGGGCTGCAAATAAGAACTCAGGCATTTGCCTGGGGCTTTGAGGGATTTTTGGTGCTTCTTTAATTTTGTTGTTGTTGTTTAGTTGGGTTTTTTTTTTCTGTGTATGTGTGTGTGTGTGTGTGGGGGGGGGGGTGCTGGGGTCTGAGCCCAGGGCTTTCACATGAGCTACCTCCTCAGCTTTTTAAAAAAGATTTTGAGACAGTATCTCACAAAGTTGCCCAAACCGGCCTCCCCTGAGATCCTCCTGCCTCGGCCTCCCAAGCGCTGGGATGACAGGTGTGCAGCCCCACACCCAGTTTATGTAGTGCTGAAGAACTGACCTCAGGGCCTTCTGCTCGCTACACCAGAGCTCTAGCCACCAAGCTCTGCCCACAGCTCCTGGGGGTTTATTCTTAAATCTAAATACGGGAATAATGTGGCCCAATGTGAACATTGTAATTTGTCTTCAGATGCAGAGAAAGTCTCACATGTGTCACGCGCAGTAAATCCATGCACCACGCGGCACCACTACCCGATGATTTGTGTGACTTTGGCACAGGGTTGCTTTTTTTCTTTTTCCTGTCCATAAATCAGATCTTTGTTAGACATATTCAAAAGCCTTCGCAGAACACAACACGCGAGGGGAAAAAAGTCAACCCATTAGAAAGAAGGAAATCGGTTTCAGAATGATAACAAAAAGGAAAAACAGAGAGTAATAACCAAATAAATGTAAGTGTGAATGAAGACAGAAAGTAAACGACTTCTTCCAGGTCTAGAAATCCGTCAAGACCCAGACATCTGTACCTCTCCTGAGCAGACACTAATTTTAGATTCTCTTCCTCCCCAGCCGCCTTCCAGAGTGAAGGGGTTTCACACACGCTTGGGGTTCACAAACTCTGTTCCGGCTGCCATGTCTAAGAGGAGCAGAGGCTGCGGGCGTGGCACATGTGCCAAGCTGCCCTATAGGGAACCCTGTTTTCGCATCTCTCCTGCCTCAGTCTCGGATATTCTGGCTGCCCTGATACCTACGATTCTCAGATCTGTGTCTCCGGAGGTGAATTCACCAAGAGTGAGTAAACTTAATCTTTTTTTCTCTTTTGATGGTACTAAGAATTGGAATCTGGGTCCTCAACGGAGGACCTAGTTTTTTTTTCTTTTTTTTTCTTTTTGAGGCAGGTTCTTGATAAATGGCTCAATTTCCCAGTCTGGGCTTGAATTTGAGATCCTTCTGCCTCAAGTGCTGGGGTTACAGGTCCTTGTGACTGGGCCAGGCTTGTGAGTGTAACTTTCAACAGCCTCAGGCTCCAAGGAAAATCCTCAGGGCAACCTGTCTCACACCACACGCGGACCAATCAGCTCCCTGCAATCTCGTGGAGAACACGGGTTCTGATTCGGTGGGGCCAAGGTGGGACCAGAGACTGAATTCCAACTGTCCTGGTGTGGCTGATCACACTTAGGTGAGGAGACTCCAGCAAGTCCTCACCCCAGGTCCATGCTGTTTCCTGCTGTCTGCTGGGAGGCTGAGCCCAGGGGACAGATGGCAGCACCTGTGGATTACAGCAGCAACAGATTACACATGAGGATGACAATGAGGATTACACCTGCAGATCACAGCACCTGTGGATCACACCTGCAGATCACAGTACCTGAGGATTACACCTGTGGATCACACCTACAGATCACAGCACCTGTGGATCACACCTGCAGATCACAGCACCTGTGGATCACACCTGCAGATCACAGCACCTATGGATCACACCTGCAGATCACAGTGCTTGCTAGAGATAGAAGGGGAAAAGAGGTAGTCAGGTATTTCTCCCTCCTCTCTGAAGAGCCCCTCAGAGCCAGCAGCTCCGTCTGTCTGGAAAGCCCTCTACAGCACCAGACCATCCTGGTCCAGGAACACAGTTCCCAGGCCCCTGAACCCTTGAGGTCTGAGGCTGCTGTGGTTGGTAGAACCGCCCACAACCTAATCGCTGGAGATGAATCCTGTTACTTCACATGGGAAAAGACGCTTTGTAATAATTAAACGAAGAATCCAGAGATGGGGAGATCATTCTGATGTATCTGGTAGGCCCATGTCCCCGTCAGAGTCTTTGCATGGAGAAAGAAAAAGGAGAGAGAGAGTAGAACACCTAGAACCAGAAGTGTGAGGTGAGCCAGACACTGAAGAGGAAGGAAGGAGCCTGGGGCCAGGCACTCTGGCAGCCACTAGCTGCTTGGACACGCAAGAACCGTGTCCCCTGCAGGCTGCAGAAGGACACAGTCCTGCTGGCACCCGGACTGCCGCCCTGTGAGGTCCACTGCAGGTCGTGGACATCAGCTGCTCGTCTTACAACTGCTGGGGCACCTGCTGCCCAGCAGAAGCCATAGTGGCCACTGGGCACATGGCAGTGAGCAGACCAGGGGACAGGCCTCTCTTCCAGGTTTAGAACTGGTTAACAGCCAGGGTGGGGCTCGGCAGGGGAGTGCTGTCCTAGCACAGGAGGCCCGAGGCCCGAGCCCTGTCCTCAGCATTGCAAACACAGAAGACAGAAGCAAGGCACAGACGAATAAACTGGACATGGTGGGTCACATCTGTAACCCCAGAACTCCAGGAGGCTGAGGCAGGAGGATGGCAAGTTTGAACACAGCCGGGGAAATTTAGTAACTTAGTGAGAAATGGTCTTAAAATTTTAAAAAATAGTAACTTCAAAAGGGTTGGGGGTGTAGCTCAGCACTAAAAGCCAGTCCCAAATAAAAGAGAGAGAAATAATCGATATAAACCAGACAGTGTTCAGCACATACTTGAGGCTCAGTAAACAGAAGACACTATGGTTTTCTACTTTTCCTCAAGTCTCAGTTCAAGCCTCCCTCAGAAATGATGTATTTTTCTATCTCAAGCTCATCCTGTGTGTTTTCTCTCCTGCAGTGAATGGGCCGTAAAGCCCTGTAGTTTGTGTTCCGCACAGCACCCGCCTGGTGCCTGGCTCTCCCTCCCCAGGGACTGTCGGGGTGCACACATGCGTACGTACTGCTCCCCACCAACTCGAAGAGGTGTCCTGGCCCGTGGTGGACGGCAGAGCGGCGCAGCGTCCTTGGAGAGCTGAGGAGGAAGTTCTCCCACGGAGCTCCATCATCACAAGGTCAAAACCGCAATGCCCGCGGTGGGGGGCGGGGGGGGGATGTCCCACAAGCAGCAGTTGACAGTGACCCGCAAACTCCATCTGTGCAGCCCCGAAAATCAATCGGAAAGCCTTGAACAACAACAAAAATAAAAACGGGATCCAGACCTCAATAGGAAAGCCCAGAATTCACCAGGAAGGATCACACGGTGCATGAAAACATGCTCACCTCCCGCACCAGAAGAATGCAAATTTTGCAGCCCTGGGCTGGCACCTTTCACCCTCCAGCGGACAAGGGTCCACAAGGCTGACAGGTGACAGTGGTAAGGGTGCGAGGGGACAGGCTGGAGGAGACCTAACTAGGCTGTGGCCTCATTGGGTGACAATTCAGCATAACTGACCCAACTGACGCGTCAAACCAGTATCCCCGGGGCTGTTACGGTGAGGACGTAGGTTCAAAGCTCCTCATGGCACTCAGGTATGATAGGAAACACTGTCAGAGGTGAAGAAGAGGTTTTTTCCACAATAGGCTCCTTCCAACATGTCACATTTTATTTACTCAAGTATATTCCCTATTCCAAATATACTAAAAAGAAATTTTAAATAGCTAGGCCTGTCGTCTCAGCCTTCTGGGAGGCTGCCGAGACAGGAGGATGGGAAGGGCAAGTTAGCAAGTCGGCCAGACCCTGCCTCAAACAAACAAAAACAAAAATCAAAATTAAAAATGGGCTGAGGATAGCGCTCTGAGTGAAGGCCCTGGGCAAAATAATTCATTAATTTAATGAATTATTAAATTTAATTAATTTTCCAAATTTAATTAAAATTCAGAAAAGCTTCAGGCCTAAGAGGCAAGGGGTTGTGCTTTAATGACGACGTTGGAGGTGTGGCTCTGGGGCACAGTGCCTGCCTAGCATGCGCGAGGGCCAGGGTTCCATGCCAGTATTGTAGACAAAGCCCACAACAGGCTGGAGGAAGGGCACAGGGGTTAAAGTAATAGGCAAGCACTAAGTATCCAAGTTCGATTCCCCAGCACCACATAAGTTGGGCAGGGCAGCGCACACCTGTAAGCCCAGCACTCGGGAGGCTAAGACAGGCTGACTGCCAAGTCCAAGGCCAGCCTGGACTCCACAGTGAGTTCAGGACCAGCCTGGGCTACAAAGCAAGACTTTGTCTCAAAATAAATAAACACGTAACAAGAAATCACAAACAATAGCAGAAAAAAACAATCAAAGAGTGGACAGACTTTCAGTTCAGGATGACAAAGGGACAGTGACATTAGCTGCACAGCCATGCAAATTCACTAATGCCACCAAACTGCACAGGAAAGAGTTAAATTGGGGCTGAGGGGCAGAGCTCAGTGGTTAGAGTGGTTTGGAATAGATGTGAACTTGCCTAGCATGCCCAAGGCCCTGGGTTCAATTCCTCCCAGTACCATGTAAAGATCAGGTGGGCGTGGGGTGCACCCCTACAATCCAAGCACTCCAGAAGCCGAGGCAGGAGGACTGCTCAAGGCTAGTCTGGGCTAAACAGTGAATCTGGACCTGCCTAGACTACTAAGAGAGACCCTGTCTCAAAATTAATTAATCAGAACAATAAAAAAAAGAGAGTTAAATTATCAGGTATGTTTTCTTAAGATAAAAACAAAGACAAGCACACAGGACGATGTCAGGAAAACATATGCAACATTACCTGGAAAATTATACCTGGAGAAAATTACATTCGGCAGAGTTGCTAAAAGTCAGGAGCCTGAAGTACCTGACTTTTCTAAGGTAGTTCTGACTGAATATAACGTTATATACTTTTTTCCAGTACTGGAGATGGAACACAGGACCTTTGCTCTGAATCCACTTTTCTTGTTCCTTTGAGACAGGGTCCAGCGGAGAACGTGGGCTCAGCCTGCACAGGCCCAGGGATCCTCCCCCAGCACTGCAATCAAGAGAAGCGAATTCAGCACTGACTATTCAAAATGAAATAACTCATTCCGAGCTAGGCAACTCTAGTAAAACTATCAAGATTACCCTGGCTGGTGCCGAAGGGTGAACACAGTGGCTGTGTGCAGGTGTACGGGGAGACAGACAGATGGACACGGCAGAGGGCTGTGCAGCGCGGCCAGGCGTGTGGGAAAGGGGGGGGGGCATGCCTGTCATCTCAGCATTCAGAAGGCTGAGGCAGGAGGATTGCCGTGAGTCTTGAGGCCAGCCTCGGCTACACAGTGAGTTCAGGACCAGCCTGGACTGCAGAGCGAGATCCTGTCTTAAAATAACAACAACAACAAAAACAAAAAAGTTCATTTCTAGAAAGTAATCCAGTGAGGCAGCTGAGCTGGACTGAACCCATAAGAACTATGAGGTCAGTTATTCAGGATCCAGCAACAACTGCCCCTCCTCCTGTCTCCACACATGCACAGGCTTCCCGCTGGTCAGGAATAATTCTAAGGAACCCATCCTGGGAATCCTAAGGCTGTCACAACACAAGCCTCTAGACAACCATCACATTCAGCCGGTACCCGACCTTACTCATGCCTACCCCAAACACATGGCAGTATCTGTGCTTGCTTCTACACCAGGCGGAGCCTCTCCATGGCAGGAACTGCATGCTATCTGTCCCTAGTGCCACTGGCCCCCGCGGGGATTTCACCTTTGCCAGATGATCAGAGGCCCCCAAAATGATTGTTTACTCTCCCACGATCTTACCAGGAAGAGATGACACCAAGCGAACGCATCACATAGGATTCCTTGGTCCACAAGGAATGCTTGCATGTCTTACAGAGTACTGCTTACTTAAAGCCTTTTTTTCTTCGGTGATGAGTTACAGTTCTAGACCCACTTTATTTATTTTTATTGGGAGACAGGGTCTTTCTAAGTTGCTAAGTGGCCCAAGGCTGGGCTTGAACCGGCAATCCCCCTGCCTCAGCTTCCCTGTGTGCTCAGATTATAGGCTTGTGCCACTATGCCCAGCATAGACATATGCCAAAATTCTTCCAAGTAGAATTCCCTTTCTGTCTCCATGTCATCAAGGAAATCATGTAGAATTGACTAATTGATTCTGTATTCCAGGCTGGTCTTGAACTCACTATGTAACCCAGGCTGGCCTCAAACTCGAGGCAATCCTCCTGCTTCAGCCTCCTGAGTGCTGGGATGACAGGCATGCACCACCATGGCCGGCTTATAGGGTTCAAGGGATTCAGACTCAGGGCCTCACGCCTGGTAGGCAAGCGCTCTAACCGCTGTGTGGTTCCTCCAGCCCCCTTCATGGTCATTTTGGATGAAGTAAATGACAGATACAATGTAAGAAAATGGTTTTATTCCTAATTTTTAGCTCCATACGGTTTACAAATACACTTGTAAGTCTGCTGATACAGCTTTGCGACTAGCAAAGCAGCTGAACTAACACCCATAAATACAGGTGGGGAAACAACATCCACTAAGGTTTCTCTACATAAACTATTCACTTAACGTCATTTTTTATAAAAAAAAAAAAACTGCAAAGAGACTACATAATATACGTGGGCAAAGGCAATTAAGTGAAACTCTTGAAACACTAAATGTATAATAAACGGCATATTATCAACATTTACATGATTCACATCAAAATGATGACATCCTAAAATGTATTCCTTTTAAAGGATAGATTTATCAATAAAATATTACATATCTTTTAATACTCTGGTACAATACTTCTTCATATACTGCAGGAAAATTAAAATGTAGGCCTAGTCATCAGCTTAATAAAGGACCCTTTTCCATTAGCTTTTATTAATAAAAGAATCACAATTAGGTCATAAATAAACAGGCAAATTATTAATTACAAGAGCTGGGATTTAGGATGAAGACCTGTAAAAATTAGTTGGATAGACAGCCAAGTTAAAACCACACAGTGAAACCAACTGTTCGCTATTCTTGCCTTGTGTGAACTGCCCAGAGTAAAGAGGGGCAAGCTTTTTTTAGTGATGGAAGGGAAACTCTATACGGGAACTTACTTTTCAAAAGGGAAAAGGTTTTGACAGAATGAAGGACTAACACAGACCCTACCAAAGGCATCTTCAAATGAGGCCACGTGCTTGCCATGGGAAACTGTACCCCGGTGACCTACAGAGCACACGGGAGAGGTGCCCGTGCTCGTCCATGGCCTGAGCCCTCGCGGGATGACGAGCCTGCGACGGGACACCTCACACCTGCAACCCTGCCCACAGTCCCCGCTACGACAAATGACCCACAACATTGTAATGAGTCTTCAAACCCCAACTAAAATAATCCCCCCAAATAATCTTAACCATTTCCTTCCCTGTTGGAAAACAACTGGGCTGTAAGGAACACAGAGAGACCAAGGGCATCCCGCACATGGTATCCCATCCCATGTGGCCATGTTTGGAAAAGTCACTGATTTCAATAAGATGATCTTGAGTTGTATGGGGGCCACGCACTATGTAAGAGGGGTCCTTTTATTTAAAAATAAATAAATAAATAAGCTAATAGGACTCAAATTTGGTTTTTTTTTTTTTTTTAAAAAAGAAACTCCCAATACCAATGTGCCAGGTAATTTCACCCTAAATGTAAAATCCTATTATTTTATTGTAAAACACTCAGCCAGCTACGGGATACTGCACACATGGAACATCCGCCAACCTCCTGGAAGAAGACTGCATACAGGTACCGATCTCACCTGTTTTCTAGGTAACATTCCTTGCCTACCACTACCAGCTCTGTGCCTGGGCCCTTTCACATCCTCATGATCCACCTGTCTGGAACACACACTTTCACGCTTCTAGACCCACACCTTGAGCTACCCCATCCTCCCAGCCCCCTGCCTGACTCCTCTGCACATAGCAACCTCTCCTGAAAACCTACTATCACCTTCACTTCAGACAGACTTAGCCCCTGCAGCCCACTATGAATCTAGCCTTGGCATCAGTGTACCCAACGGGATGGCTTGCTCGCTTCACAGAGGGAAATCGAAATGAAATCAACGTAACAAATCAAGCTACCCAAGACCAGGTGTTTCTGCTCCAAGTGCAGGAACACCTGATGTTCAGCTATAGCAAAAACGTTAATGCAACAGACTTATTTGTACAATCAAACCCTCGTATGCTGGTAAAAGACTTCGCGCCCGAAGTCCAGACTCAGAGCATTACCACAAAATCAAAAAAGACTCAATGAGACAATGCAGTAAGAACAGGACGCAAGATCCTGGCTGCAAGATCCTGGCTGCAAATACTGAGCTCGAATCTCTTCATGGGGCCTGACAAGACAGCACTCACTTCCCCCCGGCCCCAGGCAAGACGGAGACACCTGCAGGCGAGTGGGCCTGAAGCACTTCTGCCTCTGATGCACTTGAGGGAGGGGATCAGCATCTATGGCGTCTATGAAAACGGCAGCTGCTGCCCACTCATCACCCCCACCCCCCGCCAGCCTGGGCCTCAGAAAGGAGGGTCTATCTAGTCCTTCCTGGCCAGAGCCAGAGTGAGGACACCATGACTCCTTGACACAGCTGCAGGGCACACTGTTATCTTTATGTCGTGCTTTAAGTGAAATGCTCTGAGTGATGAGTCAATATGAGGCAAAGAGGGATGTCTCTGGAAAAGGCACTTAAGGCAGAACGTCAGCAAATCCTACTGATTCAACAGAAAGAGTGGGCTGGTTGGATCTGACGGGAGCCCCGCGGGACCCACCCCTCCGCTCTGGGCACTGCAGCTGACTGCGCATGCGGGTGAGGCCGGCCTCGTTCGGTATCACGTGCCCAAGGGCTGCAGGTACCACAGGGCAGGGAGGTTCTGCTTCAAACGCTCTGTCCCCCAACACACAGCCGTCCTGGGACGTGCTTCTCCAAGTGACTTCAGAGAACAGGAGAGGAAGGGCATAGCTGGCTCAGAAGTTTCTTGAAGGCCCTGCTTCTCGACTGACTCCCAGCTTCCCAAGGTCACAGCAGCCTGTATCTTTGCTAACTAGAGCTGTTTCCACTGTGCCGTCTGTGACTGCCTTCATTCACGTCACCTGCCGTGTATGCCCTCGTCACGGCTACAGGCCACAGAGGAGGCCGTGCCGGTTCTGGTCCGCCTCCGAGCCTCGGGAGCTAACCAGCATGGAAGGGGTCTCATCCTTGCTGGTGACACAATGCTCTGCAGACACCACAGGGAAGGGAGACCTGGAGACCCGACCAAGAAAGAGAAGCCCAGCCATCAGTACGTCACCGATAAGCTCAGCCACAGGAGTGACCACGAGCAGGACCAGAAGGACTCGATACTCACTGGAGCCCAGCTGAGGGTGAAGAGCAAGCGGGGCCAGGAACACTGGAAGACCACGACACACGTCCTTCCCAAACAAGACAACTAATCAGAAGCAAAGACAGCACAACAACCGTTTCCCCTGGGGCTCCTGTCTACAGGTGGGCGGCCACTTGTCACCTGCTAAGAAACACTCGTGCTACCTTCACTCAGACATTTCAAGATTATTCTCCTGTAACTTTTTAATGGAAATGCAAAGGCAGATGGGCGACTTCTGATTCAGACAGTGGGTCTCAGACACTGGCTTAATGATCATTTAGCCCTCTTAAAAAACAAAACAAAACAAAACAAAACACAAAACCACCACCAAAGTGAAGCACCTGCTACTGAGCAAGCCCCGTGGCCGGCCACACCCACCAAGCTCAAATGCAGGAGGACGATCTCGCGCAGCAGTGCGGGGAGGTGGCACCCTGAAGGGTCACAGGGTCAGACGGCACTGTCTCAGGATGGATTCTTGTCACCACAGAGGTGGGTTCTAAAAACAAGCCCACTCTTGCTTTCTCCTGTCACATGATACCTTCAGCCAACTTTCAGTGCAGCTGTAAAAGCCCTCACTAGTGGTCCCTTGACCTTGGGCTGACCATGAGCTTCCTGGCCTTCCAGAACAAGAAACTCTCTGCTCAATGTTAAGTCACCCAGTCTGTGGGACTCTGTTGGGGACACAGAACACACGGACACACCAAGCGAAGGCCAATATGACTCCTCACTTCTGAAGGATGTTGTTAATTTCCCCAAAATCATTTCTTTTTACAAGTGCCCCATCATTCCACACAAAAAGAAAAAACTTAAAACTGCTTAAGGTTACTTAGAAAAAAGAAAGAAAGAAAGAAGAGAAAAAGAACCAAACACCCACCCATGACTGGAATTTGAGTCCCTATAATCTGCAAAACATACAGCACAATTTGACTGCTTCTTCAATTTAAAACAAAGTTCTATAAAATATAACGTTTTTCTACATTGTAGAGATGATTTCTTCTTATCTGAGGACATGAGCTGCTGAGCTAGAATACAGTGGTCTTTACAAGGTTTCCGATGTTGCTCTTCAGAAAGCCGCCAACCAGAGTGGGCCTCGGATCCAAATCCACTCTTCACTTGAGCTCCGTGGGTCCCTGCTGGATCTCTCAGGAAAAGGGTGGAAGTCCACATCTGGGGAGCAAATAAGAATTTTTAAGGAACACACACCAAGAAGCTTGGCAAAGCACTAAACTATTTACTCAGTCATTAATTTTTTATCTTTGTCATGGCTGGAATTGCCTTCACACTTAGCTACATTCTCAGCTTTTCATGTGTATGTATGTATGTATGTACGTACGTACGTATGTATGTATGTACATACATAATTAGTTTAGAGGCACAGTGGTTTCACCAAGTCACTAAGTTGACCAGGCTGAGCTCAAACGTGGGATCGTCCTGCCTCAGCTTCTCACAGTGCTGGAATTATAGGTGTGTACCCCATCCCCCGGCCCCCCCCCAACCTACTACAAAAGAGATAAAAACTTCAATGTTAAACGCTGACACCATGCACTCCTTATCTACCGTGTACTACATCCTGATCTACAAAGGTGACTGACTGTGAGAGCCAGGGGACACAGCTAGTCAGAGGCCACCTGGGATGAGAACTCGATGTCCTGACTCTTACCATCTGAGCTCTGAACAGTGACAGGTTGTCCCTGCAGTCTGTGTTAAGAAGCTCTAAAAAACCCCATAGAAACAGTGATGCCTGCTCTTTGCTACCATGATCAGTCACTTCCCTGGACTGACCACCTAGCCTAGCCCCTTGTACAATTAAATCTGCACTGGATTTTAACGCTTAATGAAGTGTAAATTAAAGCCAGCTTTGAGAAAAAAGCACAGAGCAAGAAGAAGGAGGCTGGTTTGCAAAACCCAATTGTATATACTGTGTGGGAACATTCACAAATTAAAATGCTTAAAAAAATGCCTGCTTAGAAATTCTGCAACTGACACACAGAATTCACCCAGAGCACACGGCCTTGGAGTACCTACTTCTGCGCTGACATCTTGCGGGTCTTTTCATCTGAAGCTCTTCTGCTGCTGCATCAGGCCCACATTCTCATAGACTCTAGCACTGTCTTCTCTCAGGCTGCAGAGGAATGGAAAAGACTCAGGCAACTGCAGCCACCTGTGTGAGCTGGCACAGCACTCTCCCAGTATGTCCTGTGTTCTCCGGGACCCAGCCACGACCCCCAGAAGCTGACGAGCCAAGCAGGGATCAGGGCTCCCCTCAGCCTCGGCAAGGTCACAAGATGGGAACAGGTGTTTTAGCGCCTCAGGAGTCGGGCCCAGCATCAAGGAGCGCGTACTCCTTTCTGCTGCATCCAGAGGGGGACTGGAGCAGTCCTGGCCAACAAGGATCCCAGCACTGTAGGGGACTCAGAGGAGCTTTGGGACTGGCAAGAGGCAGCTTGGAGGGGACAAGCCTTCTGCTGTATAATTTTGTTTTAATGCTTAACAGAAAGCAAATGTAAATACAAGCTCTCTCTGCTATCTGAGACATTCAGATTCAATATTAAATTCAGCAGGGCTTTCAAAATCCACACCCACAGCAAACAGAGACAAGATTCTTAGGGGAAAATAAAAGTAAATGTTATACCAACAGGCAGCTTTTGGAATACATAAAAAGAGTAATTTAAAATTGCTATTCACATGATCAATTTCACAAATGTTTTCCTATTACATTTTAGTTGAAACACAGAGTTGGTAAAATTTCTCTGGAAAGAACAGAATGAGTTTTTAAGGCTCTGCAAGCCATACAGAGTCTTCATCACATATCAGCATTTCTTTTTTTTGACAGAGAATCTCACTCTGTAGCCCAAGCTGGTCCTGAACTCACTATGAAGTTCAAGCTGGCCTTGGACACACAGCACTCCTCCTGTCTCAGCCTCCTGAGTGCTGGGATTACAGGCATGGGCCACCATGCCCAGCTTATGTGGTGCTGGGCAATCAAACTTGGATACTTAGCCACTGAGCCATTCCTCTAGCCCCACCTATGAGCCTTTGAAATTTTGGTTCTGTCTTAAGATTTGACCAGCAGGCTAGACAGTTGGTTGAGCCAAAGCAGATTTAGGTTGAGTGGTGGAAATCAGCAAATCATAGTCCCATCAACAGGTTAGTGGTCAGCTTATTTACTTCATTTAATGAAGAGTCCTAACACATCCTAGGGCACCCTGCCTCCAGAAATACCCTCATGCCTGCAAAATCCGCCCTGGAAAGCCAGAACCCCATTGTCCAAGTCAGCAATGCGCCACATCAGTTTAGCTGAAAACGAAGACTTGGTTCAGGGCACTGACACAATGCAGACAGCCGAGCAGGAATGGGTGACAGTGGTCAGGTGCTCCACAGTGGCGATGCCTGAGGCCTCCGCCAAGCGCTGGATCCAGGTGAGAGGAAGCCCCCCCCATGCTACTCACTCGGCACAAGGCGGTGCCGGTGTGCCGGGCGGAAGCGGGCTCTGCTCGCCCGTCTGGTCCGCCAGGGAGTACTTGATGTTCGTGTATTCGTGCCCCTTCCGCTTGCTCTTCTGAAAGACACAGAGGAACGGATATGAGAGACAGTGACTTTTAAAGGAACAAAAAAGGCATTTCGCCCAACAGGAAAGAAGGGCCAGGCAGGTTCCGTCCTTGAGAATACAGACACACTGGTCACATGGTAGGGACCCCGAGTCCTAGGTGTGAACACCCCGTGTGGGTGACAAGCCCCCTCACTCGACAGTCCAGTCCAAAAGCAGAGGGCGTCTGCACTCACCAGGAACCGTGCCGAACAGAACGGACTGGGCGCAGGGCCAGGAGACAGTGAGAGAATTCCCACTTCCTTAGATATGAGCATCAATCACTTCAGACCTCTTATTGTCGGGTAAGAACTGGGAAAGGTGCTCCAGAAATGAATTCACCCCGAGAAGAAATGGCCCAGGGGTGCGAGAGACACAGCAGCCTCCCAGGCCCAAGGTCACCGAGGTCTCAGCACCCTCCCCGCCCACAAACAATGCAGCAGCTTTCTACTTTATTTTTGCTCTAGTGATGTCCTGGGCGTAAGAAAGGTAATAAAACCAGTAGGAATGTAGTAAGTATCTCCCATCAGATGCGAAGTCAAGTATCCTGACCGTATCTCCCGGTTAAGACAGTGCACCACGTTTTCTTATGCTATGTTCACCTAGGGAAGGCTGACTCAGGAAACCTGCACCTTCCCAGGAGCATCGTTATTTACTGCTGTCTTCATCTAGGGACTTCCCAGAAAAGTGCCAAAGCAGAGAGTGCAGCCACGCCACGTGGCACTTCCAGCCACTGCTGTGGGGCAAACTACACCACCACTCCGGAGCACGGTTAGTTCACACAGTGCTAACAAGCTTGTACTTGACAAAAATGAAAAAGTGCTTAACTTACAAGCCCAAATGGGTACTTCTCATTAGGAAAGTCTTGCATGGTGGTATATGCATGCAACCCCAGCAGTCTGGGAGGCTGAGGCAGGAGGACTGCAAGTGTGATCCCAACTTTGGACAAGCTAGTGATGTAGCTCACTGAAGGTACTAAGTTCAATCCCAGTACAACTACCACACACACCAAAAACTTTACCCATGAAAGTAGAAGCTGCAGGAGGGCAGCCTGGGACACGTTATTCTTAATGTCAAACAGAACAAAAGAATGCAATATAGTCACATGGTGAAACAACATGCAATGGTGAAAGGGAAGAGGAACACAAGTGTGTGTGGACGCAAACAGATTGAATAAACAAGATGAAGCAGAAACGCACAAGCTGCCCACCATCGCAGCAGCACGCTGCCGTCTGGGCGAGCCTTCTGAACATAAGACAATCTTACACATAGCATAAGGCGTGTGTGCTTGCACTTTAAATCACAGGGAGAGCAGGGGGCTAGGGATTCTTTGGGGTCCCAGGTTGGAGATGAGGGACAGGTCAGAATGAATCTCAGCCATGCCTGTTACATGCTTTCTCTTTCAAGAGGAAAACATTTCAGAAATAAGGACAAAACAATGTAGTCAATTTTGGGTTGTGATGCTGTACTTTTTTAAGTTTTTTCCAAATAAAATGAAAAGCTACAAAGAGCTTTTCACCCAGCGGGAAGGAGTCTTTTTCCACACTTATTCAAAAAGCCTCCCAAATCAACAGGTAACAAAAAATAGGAAGTTTCATTACACTTAAACCCAGGGAGTACTTCCCCTCCAATCTAAACACATCTGGGCTTTTATACCAGGAAACCTAGGCGAGCTTAAGGAGGAAGCTGGGACCTGCCACCCCTGCCACAGCCACATGCAGGTCGCAGAAGGCAGGCGATGGTGCTCAAAGTCCATGTCACGGGATAATGAGCTGGGGTGGGGGGTGCTGTTACTAAGGTGGCAACTCACAGAGCACAGGTGGGCCTGGGCAGGCCCTGAAGAGGGGGGACACCTGCAGAGTACCGTTCACTTGCATTCTCAAAGGCTGCCCTCTTGCAAAGGAGGACGAGGTGAGGGACAGGCGCGAAGGGCATCACCAGCCCACTGACAGGACACAGACTCGAACACATAGACCTTCCTTCTCATCTCCTAAACAAGGTAACAGAGCAATTACGTACGCAGCACTTATATCGTCTGAGGAAGCATAAGCAATCTAGAAACAATCTAAAGCCTACAGGAGGATGCGTGCAGATCGTAGGCAAACAAGCCATCTCATGCAGGGACTCTGAGCATCTGCAGACTCTGGCGTCCCTCTCAGACACAGCTCTACTTACAAGTCACAAGGCCCCCTGAGCACCAACTAGGGGATACGCTCCCAGAAAAAGGTGACAAATCCAATCTGTGGACGTTCTCGGCTGCCTTTCCTCCCCGCACTACGGACGGGCGATCACGAGTGGTCATCAGGAAGACCAGGATCCCATCCACGTGCACAGGCCATGCTGGACAGAATGCAACAGGGGACGGGGCCTCAGCAGGGCACACACAGAATAAACATGGCAGAAAAAGGTAGACGGCTTGACGCTAACTGCACTGATGCTAAAATGAGAGATTTCTTTATTTTTCACATTTTATTAGATATATCGATACTCACTGCTCTTTTCTTTAAAAAGAACGTGGGTAACAGATGAGAAGGAGCAGGTGAAAGTCAATGAGGCAGAGCACCAGCAAGACAAGGAGTAAGAAGCACAAGAAATGTTGGAAAGTAAGTTCCACCTAAAGGCAACAAAAACATAACTAAAAGTGCAGAAAGGAACATTAGAGATAAGTTGCAAAAGTGTGCCATGGGGGCCGCACAGTTCAGCAGCTAAAGTGCCTGTCCAGCAAGTGCAAGGCTGAGGCAGGAGGACTGCCGTGAGTCCAAGGCCAGCCTGGGCTCCATAGTGAGTTCAGGACCAGCCTGGGCTACAGAGTGAGACCTTGTCTCAGAAAAAAGAAAAAAGAAAAAGAAAAAAGAAATAAAACTGATTCAGTCAGAAGCGCTTGTGTCTTGTACTGGGACTACTCAGGTTGTCTTTATAGATCAAAGAAAAAAATCTCAAGGGAGACAGGTTGCTCTGTTTTGCTTTATTTTGAAGAGATGGCGGCTGGTTTCTGAAGCCTAGAAAATAATCTGAAGCTGACCTCTCCTCTATCTGAGTTCAATACCATAGTACAGGTCCTGAGCCGCCTGCAATGCTTATATACATCTTTCAGCCTTGCCAACCTACATGCAGCCAAGGCTGGGAGCAGGGATCCAGCGTGAGGCTCTGAAACCATCTGGAAATCTCTTTCCACATGAAGTAACTGACTCCTAAATTTTAAATTATAAACTAAGATCAGAAAGGGGGGTGTGATGAAAACGCTCCTGCTGAAGCTTTGGGGCAGCAAGCTCACCACGGGACCTGGTGCCCCGGCTCTGTGTCCCACATACCTGATCACAAAACTGGAGTGACCCTACTTCCCCCACTTCTGCCCAGGGTCACTGCCAGCTGCACCTAGCCCAGTCCCTGCAAACCGCCACCTCACCAGTTCCCTGTCCTCCAGCCAGGGCCTTATGCTCAGGTGAAGTCCCTCCTCTGCTTCACACTCCTCAGGGACTTGCCATCACCTTCAGAACAGCCTAAAATCCTTAAGCCCTCAAGCTCCTACCTCTCCTATCCAAACCAACATCAGGCCCCTCAACTCCAGCCCCACTGGACTCACCTCCACCTCAAGCACACAACCACAGCCCCACTACCGGGCTGCATACCCGACAACCAGCCCCAGCCCAACCTACTTACTCATGGCCATACGAGCCAGTAAACAGGCCTCTCCCCAGAGAGACTAAGGAAGGCCCAAGCCCAAGGGAGCAAAGCGGCCCAGGGGTGTGGTCTGTCAGCTCAGACTGCCCTTCCAGGGAAGCTGAAATCCCAGCAGGCAACAGCCAAGGCTGCAACGAGCTTAGTACCTAGTGTGCTTGCCAATGAAGTGTGAGGCCCTGGCACCCAGCCCAGCCTGCTGTGAGTTCTGGGCCAGCTTGAGCTACATAGTGAGTTCAGGACCAGCCAGGACTACAGGGCAAGACCCTGTCTCATTACAAAAAATAAAAATAAATAAATAAATAAATAAATAAAAGCTCTTAGAAATAATAAAAAAGTTCAGCCAAGTTGCAGGATACAAAATCAATACTAAAAAGTCAATAGCATTCCTCTACAATGAACTCACTGAGAGATCTCACCATTCTCAGAGCTGGAGGAATGGCACAGCAGTTAAAATGCTTACCTAGCAATTGCAAGGCCCTGGGTTCAATTTCCCAGCACCACACAAAGCTGGGTGTGGTGGCACATGACTATAATCCCAGCATTCTGGAGGCTGAGGCAGGAGGAATACCAAGTCCAAAGCTAGCCTGGACTACAGAGCAAGAACCTATCTCAAAAAAACAAAACAAGCAAATAATAAAAATAACTCCATTCTCAATATTCCATCAAAAAATTAAATACCTAAGAGTAAATCTAACCAAGAAGTGAAGGACCTGTACAAATAAAATATAATGAAAAAAGAAATTGAAGACATCATAAAATGGAAAGACATCCCCTGTTCTTGGATAAGCAGAATTAATATGAAAATGATCATACTGCCCAAACTGATAGACAGATTCAATGCAATTCTTATCAAAATACCAACAACTTTTTTCACATAACTTGAAAAAACAATCCCTAAATTCACATGGAACCAAAGGAGATCTAGAACAGTCAAAGCAATCCTGAGAAACAAGACTAAAGCAGGTGGCATTAGGATTCCAGACATCATGTTATATAGTACTGGCACAAGAACAGACAGGTTGACCAATGGAATAGAACTGAGGATGCAGGGACAAATTCAAGTGCCCTCAGCTGCCTGATCTTTGATAAAGGAGCCAAAAGCATGCCCTGGAAAAAAGGACAGCTTCTTCAGCAAATGATGCTGGAAAAACTGGAGAGCCACATGCAGAAGACTGAATCTAGACACACTCCTGTCACTAGATAACAACATCAAGTCAAGTGGATGAGAGACCTAGATATTAAAGCTGAAATACTGAACCTTCTGAAAGCCAAATTAGGGAAAAATCTAAGATGTAAGTACAGTCAAGGGCTTTCTTAATAATTGAAACCCAATGCAAAAGAAACAGCCTCCAGAATCGACTAATGGGATTATTTCAAAGTAAAAAGTTTCTCTATAGCAAAGGAAATTATCAATAGAATAAAGAGAGAACTGACAGAATAGGGAAAAATTTTCACCATCTATAGCTCAGACAGGAGGCTAATCATTAGAATACACAAGGAACTGAAGAAAAACAGACCCCTCAAATTCAAGGACCCAATTAAAAAATGGGCAACTGAAATGAATAGGCAGTTCTCAGCTGAAGTATAAATGGCCAGTAAATGTATGAAAAGATGCTCAACATCATTAGCCATTAGAGACACACAAATCAAAACATCACTAGGACATCATCTAACCCAGAGAGAAGAGCGTATGTCAAGAACTCAAACAGCAATCAATGCCAGTGAGGCCTCTTGCCCTGCTGGTGGGAATTAAACTGGCGCAACCACTACGGGGGACAGTATGGAAATTCCTCAAAAGGCTGAAAATAAATATTCCACTCAATTCAGCAATATCCCTTCTGGGAATCTTTTTAGAAGAGTTAAAAGCATCATATATACAGCAGAGACACATGTACACCCATGTTCATAGCGGTACAACTAACAGAAGCTAAAACGTAGGAGTCACCAAAATGCCCATCAACAGACCAGTGGATACGTAAGCTGGGTGCATGTACACAATGGAGCACGACTCGACTATAAACACAGACAGTTTTGAGGCTTTTGTAGGTAAATGGACAAGACTTGAGACCATCATGCTCAGTGAAGTGAGACACAGAAGGCTAAATAATAAATGGTTTCTTTAGTATAGGAAACGCAGAACACAGCCGCAGAACCGAATGGGGGGCAGATAATGGGAGCCAGTGGGGAGGGGAAGGCTTGGGAGGGCCGAAAGGAGAAGGGAAGGGTTTGTACTTTTGGCGCAAAATATATGCACAAAAATCCTCAAGTTCAATGTAGCCATTAGGTATTGTATATATACAGGCCAATAAAATGAGGGGAAAATCCAAGTAGCCACTATGACATGACCCAGCAACCCCATCACGGGGTGAGTGTTCAGAAGAAACCAAATCGTGTGCCAGATCCAGAGATACCTGCACTCCACTTCACTGCAGCCAAAACCCAGAGCCCACGCCGGGCCCAACCTCAGACGAGCAGGTAAGGGAGATGCTGAGAATGTGCACGACAGGGTGTTCCTCAGCCGCAGCAGAGAACTCCCCGCAGTAACACGCAGGCGATTCTGTGAGGTAGGGGACTGGTTCACTGACCTGACAGTAGTGATCACTTCACAGTGGGCAGCAAAATGCACTGCACACCCTGGATACACACACTCTTCATCTGTCAATGATCTATCAAGACAGTGGAGGAAAAAGACTAGGATGGAAATGGAAACTCACCTCTTGGCAAATACTACAGTAATTTTTTTCAGGCAAGACTTACCAATGAGAGTAAAATTAGCAGGCAAAGTCTGAAGAAGAGGCCACATATTCAACGTCAGCATCTACTTATATAAAATTACTATAGAAAAGCACCCAGTAACGATAGTGGAGAAACCTGACAGACACTACATTATTCAAGTGACCAAAGCTAATCCTACCAGTACTTAAAAAAA